>CABFOV010002804.1:0-47158 GCA_902141375.1 Timema poppense
TTGTATAGTTAAAAGTATTCTGGGGAAAAAAGGAAGGGGGATGACCCAAACTATGCATGTAATAAAACAAAATAATAGGTGATCTTAGAAATATTACCACAATAATTAAATTATATATAGATTTAAATAATAATTATAGCTCTAACTCAAATAATAATAATAATAATAATAATAATAATGGTAAATTTCGATTTGCAAACATTTTCTCTTGTGTTGTGGCCTGCAAATGAGTATGACCTTTCGCTTGCCTTATAGTTTTGAATCCGGATTTATTCTACACACCATTCTCATTAATAAATAGTAAGGTCAACTATAAAATTGCCTTCCAACACAACATACCGATATTTACTATACACGTTCATAAAATTAATCATTGAAACGTCAAAGTATTTTATAGGTTGCCTAAAGATGGAGTGGGTCTGCTTGTTTCAATTATTTTATTTTTCTCGTCAAAAAACCTGGACGAGAAACTACGCTTTAAAATATTACTTATTGCACTATTTTACACTGGAACTGAGTTCTGGGAGTAACCACTAAATAATCAAATAACAAACGTGAACACCAAAACTTTAGGCATTGTCTTACTGACTCCGACCCATGCTGCCAACATCTAACACATTATGATACTGTGCACTTATGAATTCACAACAGTTTCCACTGCTGCACTTGTTGACGCACTCGTCATTCTACTACTGTACGCAAATAAACAAACCATTTCCCTTAAAAGAACAGACAAGCGTCAATATTCCGTAAAATAAAACTAAACTTACTTTAAATTGGTGATAAATACGTTATTTTGTAATAAAGTGCCTATAATTATATCTAGAAACCATAAATATCGGTTAAAACAAACTAAAAAATAATATTGTAACAGTATTAAACGTACGATTATACACCAATAACGATAGTAAACTCATGCGTTAATACTCGCATAGGGACATGGTGCTTCCCTTTCCCCGATGAGGGCCGGACAGACCCAGAAACAAATGATGGGCGGAATAAAGAATGAGCGAGACCAGCTGGCTGGCCGGTGAATCTGAGAAAGAACGGCTTGCTCCGAAAAAAGTGCTGCGACCTCAACTCAGTATACTTATTGGAGAGGTTTCTATTATCATAATAATTTGTTTCAACTTCATTTTCCTTTTAACCTCTTTAATTTTAGGGAAGCGTTGCTTCCCTTGCTTCCATTGAATAAACGCCACTGTGATGGACTAAGAACAAAAACTAACTTTGAGGAATATTACTATACAATAGTGTGACATGGTGGTCTAGGGGTAAGGTGTCAGACTTCTGTGCTGGGGGTCCGGGGCTCACTCCTTTGTTCCGGAACAGATTTATCTGATTACCAAACCCTTCCTTCACCTCTGACAAGACATCTTGTGAATGTGGGGAATGCCAGGCCTCCACCGTGGTTCGAATTCCACGTTAAACTGTATATCCTCCATTTAATCTCACAATCACCCTACCATTACATATTAGCGTAAGTGCGTATAACCCGAACGGGTAGTAAGACGCGGTACTAATAATAATACTATACAATATTGCTTGATAAAATGTAAATTATTATGTCAACTATACCTGCTATATAGTATATAATCATGTTTAAATTAGAAAAGTAAATTTAAGAATCATTAAACATGTTATTTTATTGAAAAGTCTAAGGAGATTAAGTCTGCCACCACAAAGTAATTAAGTGGGAGCTCTTTTTCAAATAATGTTTATTGAAACATGAGAATTAAGGACATAGACCGCTACAGCCCACACCTGTAGGTAATCATATCGCTAGACTCCAACCGATATTTTGTCAGTGACGGTCGTAGCTTTCATACCGGAATTCTCAGCTGTCACCGTCTGGTGAGAATATCGCTAACCCCAATCGCCGATATCTCAATCATTGAAACTTTTGAGATCCAGTCACTGGGGGTGACGGTGATCGTGGAGTAACGGTGAAAAAATCACCGGTCAGTGAAATATCGCCCATCTCTACCACGCTATACGATACTTTGCCGCTACTATGGTGCTAGGACAAATGCCGGTGTGCACAACTCCATAGCAAAACATGGCAAGAGAAAAGATATACGTTACTTGTAAGATGTCGCACGCATACTGTATTTTGTCGGTATTTCAAATTGTAGCATTGTCAAGCAATTTCTGTAATTCAACACACCTCCATTTTAATTGTCGCAAATTATTTATAAGTAGCACTCCATCAAAATACATATGGAAAGATTATTTTTTCGCTGTAGAAAGTGGGGTCAAAGAAAGTGAGGTTACTGGTTTTGGAGTTATTGAATACCAGAACCTCTTGAAAAAACACTTAAAACATTACAAACTAAATGTGTGTTAAATTAAAACAACTTTATTATTATAAATTTATATATTCCCATTTCCAAAGCACAACAATCTTCCTTTTATATTCATATTTTATTTATCTTCTTATTACTATAAATATCTATCTATCTTTAATTTAATGTCGCTACTTGGAGCAATCGAAGTATTAGTAGCATTGCTGTTTTCTTTCTTAAATCTTTCCAATGATAAAGCTTATTTCAGTATTATATACCTATGGCTATGTATTTGAATACAGAGTAACTCGAATTGACGTGGCAAACACATTAAAGTTTATAGATTAGTAACCAAACTCGGTGTGTTTGTTCTTTTGTACATATTTATTCTATAATTTGCAATTGAATTGACTTAAGTATTGGACTTAGTGATGGGGTTAACCATATCAAGTGTCTTAACACGCCTTTTTGGTAAGAAACAAATGAGAATTTTAATGGGTAAGTAAACCTTGACACTTAATTTTTTTTAATAACTCGATTTCATTAATTCCAATGATTTATTTCTCTTTAATTTATGAATGTGCATAAAAGATAACTTTATTAACTTGTAATTCTTGCATTTTGATGTGTGTCCCATGAGGTGTTAAAACCAATAAATTACAGATTTATAGTGAGGAATGCCAGGTCTCCACCGTGGTTCGGATTCCACGTTAAACTGTAGGTCCTCCATTTCATCTCACAATCACCCTAATCACAATCACCCTACCATTACACATTAGCGTAAGTGCGTATAACCCGAACGGGTAGTAAGACGCGGTGATAATAATAATACAGATTTATATTTCTTAATCTTAATGCTTGCCAGCTTAAGTACAGTTTAATAGCTGTCTTTTAACTGTAAATGAAAATCTTAAAATTATGCTTAATAATCGGCCTTGTTTCTCTTCTATAGTACTGAGCTTCAAATATTAACCAACCAGTTCTAAAAGACTAGAGCTAGCTTTTTTTTATAAGGCTTATTTCATTCTGGAGATAGAGCATCATGTGAAGTACCTAACTTAAGTTTCTCTCTTATAGGCCTAAGTGCTGTCAGATTTTTGGGGTAGAGAATGTTTGTGGCTTCTTTTGAAATTCTAAGGTGTTTTTTAATAATTACACGAAAGACAAGTTTTTGATTTATTAGTATTAATCCATCCAAAATTTATTTTAATTGAATTTTAAGTGACTTGGAATGTTGGATTAAGCTTGGTTGATTTTTTTATAAACCTCTAATAGATTATTATAAAACTATTATGATTCAATATAATATATATTTTAGTGTATTATGTGGTATCATTATTAACTCAATGTTCACATAACGAAAAGTTCACGTAATATAAACTAGTGTAGGCTTATGATCAGGGTTCACATGACTTAACGTAACAACTTGAGCAAAACACATACATTCAATTTGGGCTGTTTGAAAACACATTGTACACTCAAATAAAACTCATTCATTTATGACAGATTATTTTGCAAGTCTTCACCTCTGACAAGACATCTTGTGAATGTGAGGAATGCCAGGCCTCCGCCGTGGTTCGGATTCCACGTTAAACTGTAGGTCCTTCATTTCATCTCACAATCACCCTACCATTACACATTAGCGTAAGTGCGTATAACCCGAACGGGTAGGTGCTAATAATAATAATATTTTGCAAGTACTTGCAATAGAAGCTTAACTGTAGCCACAAAATAAAGTAATGAGAGGCTTAGTTAAGACTTTTACAGTTTGCATAACCCAGACTATATACAAGATGTCTGCATTCACTAAACAAACAAATGTTGTGGCCTACTAAATAGCTGTGTTGATGTGACTCACAAAATGGCTGCCTAGCTATGAACACACGGTATTTAACATTCACATACAGTTCTCTCCTGGACAACTATTCATTTAATTGAATGCTACCCACTTCGGTGGCAGTGTGTTCAGACGTGCTACTATCATGTCACACTAGACTGCTGAAGACAGGGAGATCAGGGTTCGGTCCTGGTCGGGTGCACCGAGTTTTTTTTTCCTAAATGGTTTTTCACTCGCCTTCCGTGCAAATGTGGCTGCACTTCCTCACAATTAAACCTTCATAATCCATTAGTGTAACTAGTACATAGGCGTGTAACCTGAACGGGTTGCAAGACGTGGTGCTAAAAATAAGTTAAATGTTTTAAGTTAACTACATCATGATGGCTCCCATTTAAAAACCCAAAGGGAACCAGCCCTTACAGTATGTTATGTGAAAGTTAAGTTGATCATGATCCCGGCATTAGGATTTCTTAAGTTGGCAATTCTGTCTTGCTATTGTTTTAACCCGTAGGCCCTAGTTCTGCAAATAATTAATAGTCCAGTTTATGTAAAAAGGTTAAATGGCTGTGTGTGAGAGTTTGATTAATGTTGTTTCACTGACATATCAACAATATGTGTTGGGTATGGAGAATAAACAAATAACATCCCAATTTGCCAGATTTTAGTATATAAAAAAAGGTAAATTATAGATTATGCATTTCTTTTTAGCCTACCGCGTGATTATTAATAAAATATGTTCTTAATTTTGTTATACTAAAGAGTCGACACATGACCACTACATTTTTAGAACTGAAATTGGTTCCAGCTCTTAAATGAGGAATCAAACAAACCCACCTCTAAAAACAGATATTAAAAATCTTTAGATCTTTAACAAAAGTAAGAGACTAAATAATAAGCTATGTCAATAAGTTTCATTGATTTTTAAAATGAAAAGTCTAGAACTGAACCTTAAATTGTTCAAAATTAAATATTCTATATTTTTTATCAGACTTTTTTCAGTCTCACTGACACTTCCTATTGTGTTAACCTAATGCAGCAATTTGCCACCCAAATGGCAGTATTTTGTATACATATATTATTCATAGTTTCTTATATACTGTGCACTTGACAATTGACTTAAATAATTCATAAAGGCATTTCATTGACATATGGTAAAAAAATGTCATAGGATTTTTCTTATCACTATTGCTTTGACACACTAAGTCAAATTATACCCAGGACCCTTGGCGGTGCTTTGTCACTAGCCACAGGTTCAAATCCTGTGTGCATCTAACCTGAACAGGTAGGTAATAAGACGCGGTGCAAATTTAAAAAAAAAATCTGGCAAGGATGGAAAGCTGAATCAAATGATATTTTACTGTTTCCTTGGTAAAGGTAGGGACAAGCTTAGTTATGCTCACATGTGGAAATCTTCATAGGCCTACACATTCTAAAAACGCCCAGATTAAGCATAAGCTCAAATAGTTTTATCATTAACCAGGGTGTCAACCAATACTGGAAATATACTTTATTTTATTTTTGATACTGGAAATACTGGAATTTTGGATCAGATTATGGAAAAATATTCAGTCTTTTTACATTGAGTGAAATGTTAGATTAAGAATTTTGAGACCCCTGTTATTATTTGGACTACTGATAGTTATATTTTAACCGCCCCTCAATTACTCCCCCTCTGGTCTATCTTGTTTACCACACAATAAGTTGACCTTGAAAATAACCTTGCAGGGGAGATGTTTGCCTCACTTGCTCACCTTTCTATTCTCTTTCTCCACACTAAGCCCTCCATTTCCAGCAGTAACCATTATGGGTGATGAGTTACTGCTCAAGTTCAAACACCACTTCAAACTATTGGTGTACCTGCCTGACCTCGACGTTCCAATGGCACAGTATAGTATTGGTTGTGTTATTCACTTCATCCCCCCCCCCTCTCACTCCTCCCCTTTCTCGCTCCTCCTTCCTACCTCTATCCACCCTAAGTTTGTCCTGGTGTTAGTATTCTGCAGATCCCACTTGTTTATCTTGTGACCTTTGTGTTTAAGAAGAAATGAGTAAACTCAGAGGAAAAATCTCTTTTAGAGATGATTGGTTGGACATTACAGTGTTTAAAGATTGGCTGTGGTTACAAAAAGTGGATTGTGATAAAAGTAAAGGCCATTGTTATTTGTGTAAAACTAACTTTGATATAAGTAACATGGCAATATCTTCAATCCGAGCTCATGCCAAGGGAAAGAAGCATGTTGACATAGTGAAAGCTGCTAGTGGGAGCAAAAAAATATTGGACCGGATCCCTACAGCCAAAAATGCAGCGTCATCTGTAGGCCTACACGAAGATGCACATTTTAGTGCTAATGATCATGAAGTATTTTTGAAACATGAAACTAGACCTAGTTGTTCTATTCAGAGCTTCCTTGTCAAAGATGAAGTTTCTCGTGCTGAATTATTGTGGGCTATTAATCAAGTAATGACACAGTCTTCTGATAGAAGGTTTTCTGCTTGTAGTGATCTTTTTAAAGTAATGTTTTTCGACAGTGATATTGCCCAGACATTTCAAATTCATAAAGATAAACTTGGAAATGTCATCGTGTATAGACTAGGTCCTTTTTCCAAAAATGAGCTTGCGGATATGGTTAAGCAATGCTCATTTTATTGTATTTCATTTGATGAGAGCATAAATACTGTGGCTGTGACTTCTGGAGTGAAAATTAAATTCATACAAGATATTTAACATCTTGCGTTTTAGGTCATGCAACAGCTCAAGATATATTAATGAACTTTATACTTGCATTAAAAGACGAGGGTTTGGATCTTAAAAGAATGCTTAAAGTTTCAATGGATGGACCAAATGTAAACCTCAAATTTTTAAGTGATCTCAAAAGTTACTTGAAGGAAGATTCTCCACAAGATCCTCAGTTACTGAAATTTGGAACTTGTTTTTTACACATTGTCCATGGTGCTTATAAAACAGTACATGCTAACTCTAGTTGGACTATTAACCAGTTTTTGCACTAACTATATTATTTATTTAAAGATTTCCCAACAAAATGTACAGACTATCAAAGAATAATAGTATCATTTCTTTTCCCGATGAAGTTTTGTTCTATTAAAAGGGTAGAAAATTCAAGGATGTTAGAAAGAGCAATGTCATTGCAGCCGTATTTAAAACAGTATTTCTATTCTACCAAACATCCTCTAAACTCTGATAATTTTCAAACGTAACAAATTTTGTGAAGTATGAACTTCTGACATCAAAGTTGGGATTCATGCTGTCAGTTTCACTTGAGTTGGAGTAATTTCTCACCGAATATCAGAGCAATTAACCTCTATTGCCATTTATGTTTGCAGATCTAAATAAAATACTTGAGCACTTGATGAACAGAATTGTAAAATGTGATGTAATGAATTCAGCAAATACTTCCAAAAAATTGTTAGCCGTTGATTTAAAGAAACAATCTAACATGAAATCACTCCCTACTGTGGATATTGGGTTCACAGCATCAGCAGCTTTGAAAGGAATTAAAGACATCAAGATACTTCAGTTCAGAGGAGATTGTCAAAAATTCCTAGTTGATCTCTGCAACAAACTTTTACATAAATGTCCTCTCTCCTACAAAATTGTCAAGGGTGGTAGTTATCTCTCTCCCTCAGTCATGCTCAATCCATCTGTTAGGACCTATAGGATAACTTCTGCATTAGAAGTCCTACTAGACAAGAAACAACTATCTAGCACTCAAGCTGATGTTGTAAAAAGAGACTACTTGGACTCTGTATCAAAGCAAGAAGTTATTTACTACCTTAAACAATTAACTTCAAGTGTTGACCAGCTTTATAAGTTCTTCATGAATATTTTTTCTAGAGTAAATGCATCCAAGGAACTACAATATTTCACTAAACAAATTCTTGTTTTCTTCCATAGCAATGCAGCCGTTGAGAGAGTTTTTCTGTGAATAAATAATGTCTGGTTGAAAACCTACATGAGTACAACCTTATTGTTCAACGTGTAACTTATGATGCAGTCACTGGAACCCGAGGACTTCTAAATATGACAATTTCAAAAAAGATAAGTCATTCTGTGAGGAATGCATCAGGAATAAGGAAAGAAGCACTTGATAAGAAGAAAAGGATTGAAGTAAACTTAAGTCAAAAAAGAAAAACAACATCTGAAGAAATAAGAAAAGTAGTAGTGAAAAGAAGAACAGTTATGTAGAAAGCAAAGGAAGAGGCAGAAGTGTTAGAACATGAAATGCAAGAATTGAAAAAGTTTTGTGGTTGAATGACTTAACTTTTGTCTACATTCTTAAAAAAAATGTTTTTGAGTTTTATCATCTTAATTTTTAATAATGTTAGTTAACTGCAATTATCTTTATTTCCAAATAATTTTTATTAAAATAATATTTGTTGGTTATTTTTCATTAAAGGTTCTGTATCTTTATTACTATATATTTATTAAACAAATTCATTATCAAAAATATAACTTGTGGAAAGTATCGACTGTCGAGGGGTGGTGGAGATAATAATTAGTTTTTATGGTAAAGTAAACTCCCTGGCTGTAATCATTCTTTGACGTTGCACCACCAAGGCAAGGTAAAGTTCGAGGTGAAATGACCTACCACTTTTGCCAGGAGAGGTATTTTCACAAACCTTCCAGGGTTCTTTTACCTGCCACTTGGAACTGATGGCTTTACTTACCCTCCGAAGGATATTGAGCTATGATTTTTTCTGGCTCAAGAAAAAGCCTTCGGCCTCTGCTGGGTTAGATCCTACAAACATCGGGTCCTGAGGCTAGCACTTTACCCCAAGCCCATAGAGGTTAATGGTGGTATAGATCATTCAAAAAATGCAATTGTGTGTGTGTGTGTGTGTGCACATGAACGTGTATTAAAGATGGGTCGGCTCCACCTTTTTTAAAATTTGGAACTTCATTTTGCCATCAAATCCCTAATTAAAATTTGAATCTAAGAAAATATTGTATTAAGCATAAGTCTTTAACTTTTCCAATAAATAGGATTTTTTCCTTCGCTTCTGATTTTGTTTACATTAAATGGTAAATAAATGATCTGGGGTTTTATTGTTAGGTTTTTCCCATCATTATATTGGTTTTAACCACAATAAACTATTTAACTATTTTAATACCTTTAAAAATAAACTCAAACTTAGTATCTATTTAAAAAAGTGATTATTATTGAGTCTTGAATCCATGAATATTCCTTGTAGGTTCAAGGGTCCCATCCTTGGTATGTACTAGAATATATGTGTCAATACACTTGATTCTTGATGTTAAAATGTTTAACTATGACAGACCTAGGCCTCCTCTAACTTTCTATCATTTTATGATTTTGAAATAGGGATTATTTGTCTCTTAGTACCTTTCATATATAGCCTACTGGATTTCTTAATAAAAATACTGGAAATATACCGGAATTTCAAAACTATAGTCTGGTAGACACCCTGTTAACATGTTGGAGGAGGAGGGGGGGGGGGTCCAAGTAAATATTTTAATGTTAAGTATCAATAGAAGCTATTTAGAGGTTTTTTTTAAAATTATTACAATATTAGTACTGTATCAGTAATTTAGTTGTATTTTTTCAAAGTTAAAATACAGTTGGTATTTTTCATTGCGCCATACACAAAATTTACACACATCACTGGTTTTTATTGGAGCCCACTTTCGACCACCAACATTGATTTAAAGTCACTAAAATTTGGCATTCTAGAAATATGTTTTATTTGATTTTAAGTTAATCTAAAAAGTTATTTTATAGTTTTGATAACTTTTTAGATTAACTTTATAACTAATAAATCAATAAGACATATTTTTAGAATGGACATTTTTAGTGACTTTCAATCAATGTTGGTAGTCAAAATACAGGGTCTCTATACAGGTTGTCCACTGGGTTACAAAGTCACAAAAAAGATACCATTTGCAAAAAAGATCACAAAAGTCAAGATTTTTCGATATTTTGGCCATAAATTCACGAAAATATCTTTGTTTGAATTTCCCATGCATCGTAACAACGTAAACACGTCAAATGTCGAGCCACCCCACTACCCATGATGCCATGTACTAGCCACAAGTTACTTGATTGTTTTTACCTTGATACCAAGGACAAAGTTAACATTCACCATCTAGTTAAAGTTTAATGTTGCGTGTGAATGCATTGTGCCTATATATACATTATATAATGTCCATTCATTTACCGAAGGAATTTTGTGGTCAAAAAAGGTCACCAAAAAGTCACTAATTTTTGTTTCTACAATTCAGTAGATACCTAAAATAGGACTTCCTATAAAATCAGGGTTTAGGCCTGAGGTTGGCTTCTATAGAGTTTGGGATTAATTTGACTCATGTTATCTTAGTAAGTGACAAAGCTTGACACTACAGTAACTGTTCAAATAGTCACGAGTAGATTGCCTACAATATTCTGATGTAACCTTAAAGTATGCATATTCAAGAAGGAATATGAAAACAAACAAAAAAATGTTTGAGTCCTAGTTGTGAAATTCTCAAGCTTAAAAATTTTAATTTAAGAGTCCACTTGCACTACTAGTTAGCCATTCACACAGTATGGTCTACTGTTCATGCAGAGATTGGGGCAGGATCAGTTCTCAACTTGTTTATCTACACATAGTTTATTTTTATTTTTAAAATATCAATGGTGTAACCCCACTTCATTGGTCAAATGGCTTAAGGCATCACACTCACAATATACCAGACGGCCAATAGCGGGGAGATTGGAGCTCAAATCCCGATTGGGTGTACCGAGGGTGGTTTTCCTTAAATGGGTTTTCACACTCCCTTCATGCAAATCTAGGTACACTTATTCTAAATAACTTCTTTTTTTTAATCTGTAACACATTAGCATAATTTGTACATATGTCTTTAACCTGAACAGGTAATAGTGCTAAAAATAACCAGTGGTGTAGACAAAATTGTTAAAAACAAAGATGATGTGTGCAGGGAATATCTTAATGAGCCAAGAACATTTTATAGCTTAGACTGGCTCTAAAAGATATTGAGATAGGAGTTTCATAGTCTTGGGCATAGAGGTGTGTAGACAATTCAGGGATAAAATGTTTAGTTTTGGTTAATACAAAGTATATTTCATCTGGTCATATCCCTTAATCCTGTTTTATTTTCTCTACAGATCTCGGGGTATTCCTAGATCACTGTTGTTGGTTTTATATAACCCACCTCCCTCTTACCCTCATAAGTATATATTATAATAATATTAATAAAAATACTCACTGGCAAGTGATTGTGTAGATAATATAAAACATAGCCTTCACAATTATTCTTGTCAGATTATGCACACAAACTTGACTTTTATTTCAAAACACATTTTGTCAGGGAAGGCTGATAAGAGTGAACCAACATTATTGACTACTATATTACTCACATGTATTAAGTACGCGAATGTGATGGGAAAGAGGACTGTAAAATTTACATGTAGGAAGAATGGAAAACCATTAAAAAACACCCTTGGAACACCTGAGCAGGATTCTAACCTCAATCTCCTTGTCATTGGCAGTCCAGTTTATTGTGAGAATGGCGGCTTAGACTATGCGGCCACCGAAGCTGGTGCCTCCTTTGTTAAATAAACCCAGTGAAGTGGAATAAGAAGAGCTAAAATACTAATCCACTTGAAAATAAAATAGACTATAGACTCTGCAAAAAAGGATCATAGAGGTAGTTTTATCAATAAAACACCCTTTATCTGATATTCTGTTATCCCCACTAAATTTTTTATCCTCTAGTCAAAGTATCTAATGAACAAAATTTAGATGTGCAAATAAAGTTAGACTACAAATTTGGCTGATTTACAATCTAACACTTTAAATATTAATAATGTGTCCGACATGCCCTCATAAATAGCTATTAATGGTGAATGGTTTAGTACTAGCTTTGCTGAATCTTCTTTTCTTATAGACTTGTTCTTGACTCATTTAAAAAAAAATCAAGGTCTCATTCTTTTCAATAAATATAACAAATATTGATTCTTTTGATATAGTAATTCATGCTTCATTCAAATTAATCTATTGATACAAATGTTGATTCCCGGTTGGGCCAAACATTTATCATTGTGCCATTGGCTTGGTTCCCATTTAATAAATTTTTAGTTGATATTTGTGTATCATAGAAATAATTAGAACAAGCCACCAATAACTACCATACTTGCATTTAATTTAAAACCTATTATTAAAAAAAAAGAAACACATCTTTTGTCCTCGGGCAAATTTTCTTAACGCCGATTGTTAGGTTACTGAATTAACATGTAATAGTAAAAGCATTCTATCTTGAATGTGTGAGTAAAATGTTTTTTTATATTCTCAGTTGGTTTAGATGCAGCTGGAAAAACTACAATCCTCTACAAATTGAAGTTGGGGGAAATTGTTACGACCATTCCCACAATTGGTATGTAAATTAATTTAGTTGGGCATTTAAACTTTTATGCCAGAAAATACCTTCACAAGTGAAATACCAACAAACGATTTTTCTCTAACAGATTTTATATTATTTGACTTCTCACCAAAAACCATAAAGTTAATCTATGTTGATGGTGTTGCCATTAATTTAGATTTAAAAGTAGTTTTCAACTTTGAAAGGGGTGAATATAAAATATTCATGTTTTTGTGTGGCCATTAATATAAAACTCTTTCTAGGATGGAGTCATTCAAATTACATTTGAACTTTTATCACCAAGTGTTTACAATCAAGGCCATCATACTTTATTGTTCAGAATAATGATTACTTATCCACACTAATAATCAATTCAACATCGCATATTTTCATATCACTTAGACTGAGCTGTTTAATCTTCTATCTAAACAATTAAATTTATTTTATTTTCTTGCTTAACATGCCTGTAATTTTAATTGTTTGTATCTGGCTCGTTGATATGGATTTTAAACAATTAAATAGTTCTGGTAGAGATGGCCATCTAGTACTTTACATTTGCCAGTCCCGACACAATGTACCTACACTTAATTTTACTTGCTGACCAATATAGTCCATTTTAAAACTTCTCATGTTTGGATAACCTTTTAAGAATGCTTACTTTATGTTAATTATATATTTTACAATCTTAAAAAAATCCAGTCTTTTCATTCATACTTTTTCTTAAAAATATTGTTTGGATATGAGACAGTCCACAACTATATTAATGTTATTTGTATGTAAGAAATACCTGGGTTATATAAATTCATTGTTTTATCATAAAAATTAATTCAAATTATTTACATTAACCTACATATCTAATATCTGGACAATATTGCATTTCCTTATTTCCATACAACCTACATTTTGTTTCAGGTTTTAATGTCGAAACTGTTGAATACAAGAACATTTGCTTCACGGTTTGGGATGTTGGAGGACAAGACAAAATCAGACCTTTGTGGCGTCATTATTTCCAAAACACTCAAGGCTTGATATTTGTTGTAGACTCAAATGATAGAGAAAGAGTTGCTGAAGCAGAAAAAGAACTTCAAAATATGGTAATAAATCAAACCATTTAGAAAGTTTTTCAGTTTCACTCCACTAAAGACATTTTGTGGAATCCCAAGGAAAATATGATGACTAAATACCAAAATAATATAATTTGCATCAGTCATCACGTGTTTTTCACATATAGACAATAAAGGGAAAATGGCTGTATTAAATTAGACATTGAAAGGAGGATAGAAGGGCAAGGCCTACACACTTTCCAGAAAACTGTAGACCTCAAAGTTCACAATTAAAACACACAAAAAACCACATAATTATGAAATTTTCAGAGTAAATCAGTCTCCTTCTTTCTCTTTCTTTCTGAGATTAAAACACAAACTGCGTTTTGTTGTGAACTTTGAGGCCTACAGTTTTCTGGTAAGTATATAGACAATAGTAATTGAATGAAACTTAACTACAAGGCAAATCCTTAGACATATATATTTTAAAGCACATGGTTTTTTTTCTTTTACATCCCCATATTCAATAATACAGTATGGACATGACATCAATGATTTAAATCATTGTATTAATCACAACTTGTAAATGTGTGGAATGACAGGCCTCCACCGTGGTTCGGATTCCACGTTAAACTGTAGGTCCTCCATTTCATCTCACAATCACCCAACCATTACACATTAGCGTAAGTGTATACAACCCAAACGGGTAGTAAGATACGGTGCTAATAATAATAATAATAATTTAAATCATTATTATATAACTGTGAATGCATGATAAAATTACATAATTGAAAATTAATCCTGTTAATCTAATTTTAAATACTTTTAACATCAGAGAACTTAATGTTTAAACTTCACCTTTATTTGACTATTTAAGGCTTAATTGTAAATATTAATTATTATATTGAGTTTACAATGATTTATTTCTTAGTTACAAGAAGACGAGCTTCGAGATGCAGTTTTATTGCTGTTTGCTAACAAACAGGATCTTCCTGATGCTATGAGTGCAGCAGAGCTTACAGATAAACTTGGCCTAAATCAACTTCGCAACCGCCGTGTAAGTCAATTGGTTTAGGTTTAAACCAGGAATGAAACATTTCAACCAACTAAATATTTTTAATATCAAGAAAACTAGCCCTATTACATATGAAAATTTAAACTACTAAACAAGATCTAAGTAGAGATGTGACTTATATTCTAGTCATATCATTATAAATAATATAAATTGAATAAGTAAAGTTAGCTCATGCTTGACTTAAAACCTAGAGATTGGGATTCTACTTGGTCAAGTCCTAGTCTCTGCTCGGCGAGCACTGTGTTCTGCTACTCGCTGTTGTTTCTACAATAGATACAGTCAAAACAAGGAATTTCATGAAAATAAATTCCAGCTATAATTTTGCAATGATCAATTTGGTCCCACTAATAAAATTAACAGATAAAGTTAGACTAAAAAAACTAAATTAATTCTTAATAAAGACGTATATTACAAAATGAGATAAAAACAAACTATCGGGGTATAAAATAAACAGTAGTTAAGATAATATATGGTTAATAATGAATGGTGGAAGGGTAGAGGAAGATGGAGGCATTTTACTAAACTGACCCTGCCACAGGCTGGGAACATTTGCTGCTGCTGATGATGATGATGTATTATATTTGGAAGAAGATAAAGCAAAAGTGGATAGAAACACACAAAAGGAAAAACACAATATGACTTTTACAATGAAAAGAACACAATTCACACTTTACATTGCTGCCATTGGACATTCCCTACCATTCTTTACACATTACCCCTTTTTTTCCTCCTTTTAATTTCTGCTCATAGGAAGTTTTGTTGTTAGTTTCACATTCCTTTGTCATAAGTTTCAATAGAATGAAGCACAGATTTATCTGATTGCCAAACCCTTCCTCCACCTCTGACAAGACTTGTATTAATCACAACTTGTGAATGTGTGGAATGCCAGGCCTCCACCGTGGTTCGGATCCCACGTTAAAACTGTAGGTCCTTCATTTCATCTCACAATCACCCTACCATTACACATCAGCGTAAGTATGTAAAACCCGAATGTGTAGTAAGACGCGGTGCTAATAATAATATAATAATAGAAAAAAACTTAGGTCGGGCGATTGGGCGGCAACCAACGATTTTGTTCACGAGACAGCCATTACCTCTTTCTCCAATGGCAGCAATGTAAAGTGTAACCTGTGTTCTTCTTTTAATTGTAAAAGCCATATTGTATTCGTCCCTTTTATATGTTTCTATCCACCCTTTATATACCTTTTTTTAAATTATAATACAATTAAACTAAAAAAAAATAATTTAAGAGAGAGAGAAGCTCTGAATAAATGACTTAAATGTAGAAAAGAAACTTGTTCCTAAGTCTTTAGCAGCTGGGATCAACACTATTTTTTACACAGTATTAATGTCAAATAATTCATCTCTAAACATTATTTCAAAATAGTTTAACCTGTGTTTACCCTGCCTCTTCCCAATCCAAAAAAACATCATCTTAAATATACAATTATTGTCTAATTTTGCATATCGTATTTAAGGCTTTGAAATAACTCATATTATAAAAAAAATGTTTAATGCAATGCTGCTCTCTTTAGGTAAACTCTGCTTGTCTAGAAAAACTTTAGTTAAGTAACTTACTGTAAATTTTCAATAATCTATCATATACATTAAAAAAAGTGTCATTTAACACACTCCGTGCTATTTGAACGTCTTTATGGAACACACTAGGAACACGAGAGATGTATTAAAATGTCTTCCCATTTTTTTTCATGTGTTTAAAAGTATTTGGATGTTTTAATATGTCTCTAGCAGTATTTGGAGGTCGTCTATGGATATTTAGGACCAAAATTTCTGCTAGGTCACACATGAATTCGTTATTTTAATAGTAACAATCGATCGATCTTTACAGCTGTCATAAAGTCTGGTCATGGCAGCCCTGTTTGAGATTAGTTCGTGTTCTTATCCGTGACCATATTTTTTGTTTGAGTTTTATATTTATAACAGATTACAGCTAGCTCGACTTTCAGGAAAACATCCTACTGAATTAATTCTTAACTCTAAATAGAATGAAAAAATATCAAAAAAAGGTCCAAAGGGCTAAAATAAATTAGAAAAGCTGGTAGGCGAGACACATATCAGTACAATATGTGTAATGTTGGTTCGTGTCTTGCAACCTGTTTTGAATTGTTTCATTAAAAATATATCTTTTAATTGGTAATAACATTTTATATTTGTTACTTGGTGTTTAGTAATGTTTAATATTAACTCTAGCATTTACTGACATACTTTATTAATTACACTGTTTATCACCAAAAAATATATTAGTTATATTTTTATTTTATTAAAAAATACTTTTGGTATCATAATTATAGCATTCATCTATATATCAAGTTAAAGAGCATAATCTGCCCTTTAAAATGATGTAAGTATCATTATTATAGCATATTTACTTTGTTATTAGAAAAATCACAAACTACCGTTAAAAATATTCGCACTTCTAGTATGGACCATGTATTTTCTGTCAGCAGTGAAATTGTTAAAACTTAACACTATTATAACAACCTGAAATTAAATGTACTATTTTGTTCCAGTGGTATATTCAAGCAACATGTGCAACTCAAGGCCATGGATTATATGAAGGTTTGGACTGGTTATCAAATGAATTGGCCAAAAAATGAGTTTTCTTCGTCAAAAACTTTCATCCCACTAAAACAAAAATTGATGCAGTGAATAATATGCACAGCGTATGAAATGTATTAAGCTTTTTTCATCAAAGTGTGTGTTTCATGCCATGTGAGAAACTTTTCACTGTTATTAAATTTTCCAAAACATTATTAGGAGTAAATTAAACATTAAAAAGAGGATAGAAAGGTAAGGCCTACACACCATAAAATCGTAGGTCTCCAATTTCAAAGTGTGTTTCGGTAAATGCAAATTTTAACTCATGCTATCTATAGTACTAGAGTAATATAAGGCCTCCTAAATAATTGCAATGCTTCATAGGTGGAAACTTGTTCACCAATATATAACCAAATCCAGGCCATAGAGAACTATCTCTCCTTTCCTTCCAAGCAGGCCTACTCACACCAGTCAGTCATTTCTATACAAACAATAATAACTTATAATTTAATATATAAATACAACATTAAATCATCTACCAAGAGTCAAGAGACAAGTTTGAACAGGCAACAACAATATATAAGTGACCATGATCTACCTGTCGAATATGTGTTTTACTCACTTCTGCTGAAGAAGGGGACATATACCCTGAAAATTTCATAATTGTGTCTCTTGTTGTGTTTTTAATTGTGAACTTTGAGGCCTACTTTTTTCTGATTTGTAGGCCTTTCCCTGCAATGCTATTTTCAATGTTTAATTTAAAAAGAGCCATTAGGCGCCTTTTTTATTACTAGCAGTAAGTTATAGAAGATAAAATGATGAAATAAATAATATATTCGCTCTTTGAACTTGTTTCAGTTCATTGAACGTGTTCTGTTGACTTTTTTCTATCATGAGAAATAGTTTGTTTATTTTTCAATGTAAGTTTTAAACCTATTAATGCTTTCCATTTAAAGCATTAGCATTAAAACACTGCACTATTGCTGTTTCACTGAATTATCTTGTATAGTAAAAAATGATTTTGTTGAAAGAGTATCTCTTATTAAATCATATTTACACATATTTTCGCCTCACTTCCAAATCCTTTGATTATAAATTCATATTCAGATGATTCAGCATTTTTTGATTAAATTGAAGTATTATATTAAACTTTTGATTGCTAAGTAACATGAAAACATCTGTATTAAAGTGTTTGTTTCTATTTAAAGCCAGTGTAATGTATGGATTGAATACAGGTTTGCCTTAAGATTGGTTTCTATTGAATTGAGTTTTAAGCTTGTGAACTATACTAATTAGTATAAGCCATGGCAAATTGCAAATATTACTTATCCAAAAATAAACTTTAATTTTAATTAGACAACAAAGGTTTTGGAAGTTTGGCATTGATAGGCAATTTTTAATTATTCTGGTGTATGTTGTATAACTATGAATTATTTATTGTTTTGTATATTAAGATGAACTATTTTATGTGGTGAAAATTAAATTTCTATTGAAAGTATGTTTGTTATTAACTCACATTTACACACTTTTTGTTTATTTTAGTGTTGTAGTAAAAAGAATATTTTTTCCTTTTAGCTATTGCAACTCAACACACTACACTTGATTTTAACCTGATGTTATATTTATGTTTTTATGTATTATCTTGTGTAATAAAATTTGTATTTTGTTGAGAATATTTTTATTTATTTAAGTTTGTACTAACACCTACAAAGAATGTATATAAAGTAGCCAGATACTTCTTTTATTACACCCTCCGCCGATCCTATAGATAAGGCCCCTAAAACTATAGGACAGGAAGGATGTAACAATACAAGGAAAATAACTGGAAATAGAGCAAAGTTTAGATGAAATATTCTTTAATTGGCACAAAGTATGAAACAAACACGAGAAAGACGGCCTTAATTCAAAACATCTTATAGCTACTACTGTGAAAGAAAACATTGGCTTATTCGCGCAGATATTTACAGAGTAAACTGGACTTAAGGTCCTTCAAACACAAAGTTATGGCTGGATACACATAAGCCAAAACAAGACTTAGGGTCTTTCAAATCGTAAATGAATAAGTTTTACACATGTTTCCTTGACATATCGAACGGACTTAACTTGCATTTACGTTAACTCAATGTACTAACAATTTACATTAGAGTTGGATCCACGTGATCCAAACACAAGTTTAGCTAAGCAAAAAAATAAAAGATTCCAAGTCGAACGCAATTTCCTCTTTGCGTTGACTATACATTAATAATATAGGCCCATCGTTCATGACCTCAATAAAAGGTTGCGTAACAAACATAATATCAATAAAGTTAAATGATCATTCCTAAAGTTCTACATTTTTAAAAGTTCTTTCCTAACTCAGTACTTCTAACGTTCAATAGCAACGATACATCTATCAAACGTTCCTTCCTAACACGCTACATCTCTATAGCTGTCAAACGTGCAGTTATAATGATAGTGATCCTTATTTACAATTTACAATCTTCTTTATAATGAGTCTACAACACGGAAACAAGGGGGAGGGGTTTACACATCCAAGTCAGTTACGCTTAAACAGTCCATTACGTCATTATGATGTAACTTCACAGGGTTTCCAAGCCGCTGATTGGACGCGTGATTGTCGCAATGCAGTATTCCATTTCTTGACCAATGTAGAAGCTTGAAAGTTCGGCGAGGGTTTTCCATATCCAGACGGCAGACCAGGGTTAGTTGATTTGGCGAAGAGGCATCAAGAAAACATTGGCTAGTTTTATTTCAATTTTCGGACCGAGTAGATCGTTGAACACATACTCCAAGATGTAGTCGCCCAACTCTAGTTCATCGGCGCTTTTGACTCGCCAGCGACGTAGTCAGGTCAGCTGGATGACGGTACGTGTTGAACAGTTATTTTAGTAGACTGTTTATAATGGACATTTTAGAATGCTGATTTTGTGTAATTGTTGGGGCTACATTAGGCTACAATAGTGAAGAATACTATTATAGGTTTCTTAGAGGTTATTCTGGGAGGGTGGGTAGTATGTATTTAGGTGACTCGAACTTGTGATATTAGGTTGGGTGGGGAGCAATTGTACAATACGAAGCATTGTATTGTTACACTTTATATGAAAAATTCAAACAAATTATTGTAAATCAATTAAATTTTACTTAACCATAATGCTATATAAATAAACTCTTCACTATTGTCTTATAATGATAGTATTTTTTTAAATTAGGGTGGCCACTAATTGAATAAAAACTAGAATTATGCTAGAATTTTTTCCTTGGCCTGCTATTTATAAATAATTTTTTTACAAATCTAAAGGAAACCTAATTGTGTGTGCTTGTGTGGCAACTAACACAAGAATTTCTCAATTTGATTTTGTATGAACACATTTAAGATAATTGCTTCAACTACTGGACATTTCTTGACGTAATGTGACTCCATCTTGTTGTATGAAAATTCTCTGGCAGTTTTTTTGTTGCCATTGTGAGTTACGACATGTGTGAGGAACATTGTTTATACATCCTTCTGTTTATCATGTCTACTAAATGGCAATTGTGCATGCACCAGAAATAAGCAGTATTACTTATAGCTGAGCACACATAATAGAATAAAATCTTTCGGAGCCTGAGCTAAAATCAATTGTTTTCAGTCTGTGGTTGGGTCAATTTAGTAAAATGCCTCCAATCTTCCACCATACTTCCTCCTTTAATATATTCCTGTCTCCTTTCTTGAAAAAAGTTATAACACCCTTATTCCAGTCTTGCAGTACTTTATTCTCCTTACAAACCACTCTTAGCATCCTGTATAACCATTGTATTCCTACTTCACCTGCAGCTCTTATCATTTCCAAAGTTCCCCCTTTCATTCCTCTTGGGTGTCTCCTTCCATTTCCTCTTATTACTTGTCCTCCCACATACCTTCTCTGCAGCTCCCACTAAACATTCTTAAACCTTTCCCATTCAACCTCTACATTTTGCATCTCATCCTTTAGTATTAAGCTTCTTGCCTTTCTTAGGTACAGCTCTCTTTCTTCTTAATTTTTTGACCTCCACACCCTTATTTTTTCTTTCTTGTCTTATTACCTTTCTTATACATTGCCATCTCTTTGCCACCAACAACCTGTGGTCCCTAAGGACACATTTGGTATTACCTCGATGTTTACAGTCTGCCTTTTCATTTCTTCATCCATGATAAAGTTGTCCCAACTGTATCTAGTCATCTTAAGACTTTCTTTTTCCTTCTAATATCAGCTGTTTGCCACTTTAATTTTATTTATTGCACATAACTCCAACAGCCTTCTACCCTCCTCACTTCTCTCTCCCCACCCTTCTTTCACTAGCATCTCCAAACCCTCCTCTTTTTTCCTACTTTGGCATTAAGATACTCCATTACTACCTGACACTTGTTTTTCCTAAGTTTTTCTGGGTCTTACTCATACTTGTCTTTTTCTTCTGCTGGGCATCCCACTTGTATCACCTCTACCTTTTTTCCTTTGTCAGTTAACTTCATCTTTATTATCCAGTCATTCGTCCCTACCACCTCCGCCTGCAGACCTTCTCTCGCCACAAAGCCTACTCCTAAGATAAAAATGATTAGAATGATAATGATGAAAATTAATCCATCCAATGCCGACTTGATTTTTGTGCTATGGTGGTTATTTCTATAAACACCATGGATTGTGCAGCCCTTAACAGCCACATCAATTATCATAAGCATAAGGAAACTATAGAGCCTATCCCCAAATTCAAATATCATTGCTATTTTTTCTCCATTGTAGTGGCAAATATTACATTCATACTTTTGTATAGGTATCACAAACAGAGCTAGTAATCTTCCTATTATTGCTGGTACTTTATAGACACTCCCAAGTTACAAGGGTTGGTAAGCTAATGCTCCATATAGAAGTAACTTAAGCAAAAATTTTCAAGAAATTTGAACTTTGTATTCAACAGGAAAGCTAGTGCATGCATTTGTTCTGTAACTTTGGAACCACAAAGCATAAAAACAAATTACTCAAATCCCAAAATTTGACGGCTTGTACAGCACACCTTAAAAAAAAGTCCTTGCAGAAATGAGAACCCCCTCTTGAAAACATTTGCATGCACAAATGTTTATTCAAAGTCTCCCAACTGGAGGATAAGCCTTTGGAAAATTGAAAATTATTTTTAAATGGAAAAATCAGAATTTGTGTTTAGAGTTGTGTGTCNTATTAGAAATGATGTGTAAACTACCTTTATATTATGACTAAAATGTGCCTGTAACCTCACTTTCATTTAAGTTTAGTAAATAACTTTTTTCCGAGCGAATCATCTAAACCAGGGACGGCCAACACATCAATTGCGGCATCATTTTTGACTGATCACGAGATCACCATCGTTTCATGAGCGAATTGTACCACCACTCACCCGATAGAGGTCATATTGAGATCGCTAATGTTTCACCACTCGCCTGATAAAGGTCAGATTGAGACTAGGGCTCTAACAAACTGTCTCCTGCAACTGCGTCACGCCTCCCACCCGCCAGTACTGTTCGCATACCCGTGAGAGACAAAACACTAGTTATTTGTTTCTTTCATTCTTGGAACTGTTTTGTTACTTTCGTGAAGTTTTGTGAAAATTAGTGCGCCAAAAAGACCCAAAACTTAGCTGATTCATCAGGAATAGGAACTGGACTACTTTTTCGTTATGGTTAAAGAAAAGTGTTGTTGCTTTATTTGCAATACTTAGGTGGCAATAACAAAGAAGGGGAGTTTGGAGCAGCACTTCAACGCACTGCATGGTAAATATCAGTCCTGATTTTCCAGCCAACAGCAAAATAAGAAAAAATAACATGAACTTAAATATGCTGACTGCACAGCGAAACATGTTCACAAAACCATACAATCAAAGGCTGCAACCATCACCTCCTTTCAATTGAGTCATAAATTAGCAACAAAATGTAAATCTTTTTCTGATGGTGAATTTATCAAGGATATTTTTGTAGAAATAGCAGATTCTCTATTTGAAAATTTCAAGAAGGGTGAAATAAAATAAAGCCCTTCAAGAGCTGCAATTATCTTGGAATATGGTCAAAGAGACTTATCGAAAAGATTAGCCAAAATATAAATGAGTGTCTGTTAAAAGATATTAACCAATGTATTTCATATTCTTTGCATTTCAATGAGTAGACAGATTTCAGTGACACTGCTCAACCGCTCATTTTTATCAGAATGGTTTTTGAAGACTTTTCTGCTAAAGAATTGTTGGGCATGATTCTATGGAAAGGAAGACCACGAGGTATCAATATTTTCAATGTGTTTAAGTAGCAGATTGACAAGATTAATTTGCCTTTATTTAAGCATGTTTCAATGACCACCGAACGAAGCAGCGGCGATGACGGGTAATTTCAATGGTTTCATAGCCTTGTGTCAAAAATATGAAGATTTTCCAGATTTCTTAAGCTATCATTGCATCATTCATCAGCAAGTTTTAGCTAGCAAGAGGCTTAATACGAAATATGTCATGGATATTACTTTTAAAATCGTCAATTTCATCAGAGGTAAATCTCTTCAAAGGCGGCTTTTTAAAATGCAATTGGACGATGAAGAACCCGGTTTGGTTTTGACTGATGTCAGGTGGCTCAGGCGGAGCAGTTTTTTTTTACAAAGATTTCGTGATTTGTTGGATGATATCAGTTATCTTGAACAGAGGGGTGATGATTATCATCAATTGCGTGATCTGGCATTTATGTCAGATTTTACTGGAAAACTTAGTTTAATGAACTTGGAACTACAAGGGGAAAAAAAACCAATCAGTGATTTGATTAACAATGTGTGTGCTTTCAAGAGCCACTGGCTATGACTAAGGATCTCATAAATAAACTTTTGTTTAATTTACAAACATCATGAATCATTTTCAATAAAATCCCACATATATTTTTAATTCGGGAAAATATGTAACCGAAATCCAAACTGTTCTTGATGACTTCGAAACGAGATTGTGACTTAACAAAAATTGAAGCTTTGATTCAGTTTACCATTTATCCATTCAAGGACGACACAAGACACACAACCAATCACAAATAAATTTGCAAAGCTATTTCAATTGGACCAAGTTACATCGGAAAATGAACTAATTACACTGCAATGTAACATATTTCTGAAAGTCAGGTTTTCAGAAAAATATTTTTGGAACTTTTACATTCCTGCTTTGGATCTACATATTTATGCGAATCAGCATTTTCATATTTAAAACAAACTAAAACTAAGCATCGCTCAAATTTAACAGACCAACATACTGAATATTGTCCGAGATTGGCATTTTCCACTTATACACCAGACTTTTTAGCCTTGGCAGAAGAGATGAAGGTACATACTTCACATTAATTGTGTCAATTAGTTAACTTTTGAATCAGTTTTAAAGTGTTAACATTCAATAAAACTCATAACAATATTAAAATTGTATCATATAACTTAAAACACATGCAGAGAATCCACAGGTTCTACTTAAAGAAAATCAACGACAAAGGCTATGATTTAAAAATTTTGGAGGAATAAAATTTAATTATAAGGTCGATCACTAAGAGTTGAGGTGTAAAAAAAGTAGATCTCAATTCCAATCAAGTTGGCCAGCCCTCATCTAGACTACCAAAACACCATCATTGGGAGGGAAAGATTTGATATGTTGATGCCACACATTGACCTACCTGTGGTAAGGAACCAAACGAAATAGTTTAAATCTTTTCAGTCCTTGTGTCAAGATTGGCTCTATATGGGACATTGTTAAAACAAACACCAAAAGAAAGTTTAAATCTTTTGAATTCCTTGTATTACGATTGTCTCTTATATGGAGGCATTATTACAATGAGCACCAAAAGAAATAATTCAAATTTACTATCTAAGAAGTGAGAATAAAGTAAATTTAAAGCAACACTATAGTGAGTGCCCTAGCACACGAAACAAAATTATTGTTTTTTAGCCTTGGTACTAAATAGTAAGCAAGAATATTATTTGCAGCACAACACATGCAACACGACATACAACCTTAAATGCCAGAATAGATTCAAATAGACTCAAGGCCAATGATATATGGGTGTGTGGAAATTCCTATAAAAAACTTAGACCCCACTCCCTCCCCCACAAATGAAGTGCCATACTTCTTATCGAGACAAGCAGCCATGATGTTTTTACTGCTTATGCATATACAAACATACCTTAGGGTTTTATCATATGTATAGATGGGTACTTAAACACTTCCAACTAGAGATGGGTGATAAATCAGACCGTGATTGAGATTGGTGATCTATATAGACTAGCAATAAACTCACCAGACAGCAACATCTGAACGCTCTTGACTAGGAAAGCTGAGACAGTGACAGACAAAATATCGGTCGATGATACGGTGACCAACAGGTTGCAGCCAGTAGCAATCTCATGTTTGATAAAGAGCTGCTACTTGGATAATTTGTAGGGCGGTGGCTTTATCTTCTTGAACTGAGTTTTCATCACAATAAGACCATGTAGGATTTTACTAAACAGATTACTAGTGATCCTACTTGAATGGTTTCCTACTGTTTGGATGAAGTCAACATTTGGGAAGCACATTTAAAGGCACACAGTGATGAAGTAGTTATTTTCATCTGGTTTGTCTGTGACAGGGAGGCATGGTTCGAACTCTGGTCAGGTGTACTTTAAATGTTTTTCCTAAATGGCTTTCCACACTCTATACAATTGGGGGTACATTTCCTCTCATTTATGCCTTCCTCACCCCTATCTCGTTATAAATTTTGGAATAGCCTTACTAGGTTCAGGGAATTTTTAATTATTTAGATCTGTATTTTTTTGCATCTTTATTTTGTATAAAGCATCAAAAAACTTCTTTTTTTTTCGGTTACTTTGCATGTACTATAACTTTTAGGGTTTATCATTTGGGATCGGTCCATCCACAACTTATACTATTCAACCAGAGGACGCCAAATGATAAAAAAAAAGTGACTTTCAAACAAATTAACATGCTTAACACAGGGTTATTAATGACTAAATCTAAAGTCTAGGAATGAGGTAAATAGTTTTTATAAAGGGCATTCACAGTAGCATCTGAGAAGATTGAAACTCCTTGCTCATCAGTACACCTGGTTAAAATTTTAATCTCAGCCTTTCCATTAACCAATTCCTTGGTGCAGGCGTTGAACATCTTTGTTTGCCTGAACATTCCCTGACATGGGCGCGAATCAACGTTTCATTGCAATAGCTTATTGTATTGCCCATCTGTCATTGAACCACTCTACTTTTAGCCAGTCTGAATACTACTGAATGCTACCAGTTCAATGTTATACTATGACCATAAATAATGCAATAAATGATAAAATAAGTGGCAAAAATGTATTTCGGCTAAGAGCATACCAGCATAAAAATGGTAGCCAGTGCATTGTGATTTCAATGCCCTGAGCCCAATACACACAATACAATTTCTTATACGCCATTGCAATAATGCTGTATACATATTTTGTTCCTGGGGTCTATATTACATAGGTCAAAGGAGGCCAGAAATTAATAAAAGATAATGTATCTAAAAGTAACAAACTATTAAGTTACATTTATCAGAATTCATGAACTTTAGCATACAATGCTTTAAAAATAAAAGATTAAGATTATAATACAATGTTTGTACCGGTATGAATAACATTAGTGAAATATAAAATTTCAAAAGGATTGTATATCAATATGATAGTCTTCTTTTGGTTCAACGTTCCAATGTACTCGTCCTTTACAGTGGAAGCTAGCAAGATTAGCTTGCATTATTCCACTGTGGTGTTGCTTATAAAATAGGGTCATAGTATAATTCGTCAAGATTAGACTGCTACCTTTCAGGAAAGGCCTTATATTGCCACAACCAAAGAGAGTGACAAGAAAAATAATTCTAAGTTCAATCCAGCAATACTTGGTACTCAGTAGTGATGATTTATTAAAAAATGCATTCTTTTAAGAACTAGGACTTATTGAAGAAAAATTTCATTTTCATTTTATATAAATAGTGAAAGGTACACATTATCCAGGGTAAAAGAAGCTAGAATATGATTTTTATTGCAAACATTGGCTGAAAGTGACTAATGTTTACCTATATAAGGAAATTATTATTTTCTTAGCAATACTATATTATCAATAAAAAGTGTTATCAAACACTTATAATACTTCCTTAAGGATTACTGTAGAATGTGAGAGCAACAGGACCTATTAATTTTGCTGGGAAAGGTATTTTCACATACCTTCCAGGGATTGTTTTTAAAAGCAACAATTAACATGGAACAGACAGCTTTACTTCCACTCAGAAGGAAAGTGTGCGATGGATTTTTATCACTCAAGAAAAATTTGTTGAATCCAAACATCGGGTCCTGAGGTGATCGCTTTACCTCAAGATCACAGAGGTCAACTAGTTTGTTCTTAGTACAGATATGAAATTAGCAAACCTTAGGCTTTTTAGTTTTCCAATGTGATCCACAGGAACAACTACATTTTAAATTAGGACTATGATTATGCCAAGTTTGGTTGTAATTTGATAAAATTATTGCTTTTATGAAACTTTGGGCAAATTAGGCACTTAAACATTTAAAAAATAAATCAAGGGACATACCAATTATGTTTGTTAAATTGGCTGTCCACTGGCGCATGGCAGATAAATTAAGATGGGAAGGGAAAACTTGTGTCCCAATGGTTTTAAATGCACCTGCATTCACTTTAATAAGCCAAACCAGGTAATCCCTCTTAGTTTGGCTCAATTCAGTCCAGCCTCTCTTGGTGAGAAAGTTTTTCATAATCCTGCTTTAAGCAGAGGTAGAAATTTGCTTTGCAGGTCAAGAATATGTAATCAGCTCAATATTGACAAAATATTTTGTTAGAAATTAATCCCTAGCCAACAGGAAATCGAGGTCATTACCAGTATTTGAGGATAGAACTATGTATTATAAAGATACTTAAGATGCACTTTCTGAACCAACTAATTATATCCGCACTCTCTTTAAGGAATGCACAAGCCTCCTTCCCACTCACTTTATGGTAGTAAATGAATATTAAACCGATTATAAAAGAAAAATTTCATCAAAATAACTATTCATTGTCATAACACAAGCTTTTTATAAGTATTCTGAAAAGATTTTTATTTAACAATTTTTTTTTTACATAAATACTCTGAATAAAGTAATTTACAATGTAACAATCTTATAGAACAATAATAATAACAAACATCTTTTATATGTTTATGAACAAAGATGTTAGGCCTCTATAAATACTTTTAAATGTGAAATTAACACGCATTCAAACCATTAATTTAACCATACCAGTATAAAGCTATTTTAAAGCCATTTTACAGCTTTATAAAACCAAGCTGGGTGGTCTAAATAATACATTAACTAACACATTTCATATGCATATTACTCAATTTGTTATTATTTATATTAAATATGTCAGGACCAAACTAAATGCTCATTATAGGATATTTAAAAATTATGAATAAAATTGGCTTACTAATAGTAGCTACCGTACGATTCTGGTAAGAAAAACCATTTTAAAAATACAATATATTTATGCCAACATTGATAACATTTTGTTTAAAAAAATGTTTTATACTTGTTGATATTATCTATCAAAAGAACCAGCTGAAAATCACGATGGCAATTTTAATATTATTGTAAATGCCAAAAAAGTTTCTACCCAACATAAATAGGCCTATTCATTTCATTATTTATTTATATATCTAGATCAATTGAGGCTATCAAATTAATTTCCTTTATACATTAACATACTCTTTAATAATGGTATAGGGAAAAGTTAAAAAAATTATACATTAAAAACCAAGCATTTGAATGGGAAGTTATACAGTCACATAGGTTAACTTTTAGGTTTGTGATAATTTTCTATTAAAGTAACATTTTTTTTCACTGTCATTAAAATGTAAATAAGACTATAAGAAACTCATAGCATGAGTCAGAGAGCTATATTGACCGAGCGGCCATTGCTGTTACTGATGATAGTGCCAACATTTGTGGATCGAGGGTGTCATGGGGTCAGCACAACGAACCCTCCAGCCATTAATTTCATTTTTCTAGAATGGAGCTGATACTTATTTATTCAAGTAGCTCCTCATTTGTCCTCACTAGGCTGAGTGCCAGACACACTTCTTCAGAGAAAAAATTCTGAAAGCGCTGGGTCTTGAACCCAGGACCTCTGGATCTGTAGCCAGGAACTCTGACCACTAGACCACAGTGGCAGTCATGAGTACAACTATAGCCACACTAAATAGTAACTTTAAAAAATATAACAAGAAACTTGCCCATGCAAGAAATCAGTACCAAAATTTAAAAACTTAGAATCAAAAAGCAAGTGTTTTTTATGTTTATTTGTATCAATTTTAATTTTTAGGCATTATTTATTTGTCGAATTTCTGCAGCAGATTTTGAAAAGTTGTATATATGTGAGTATTTATAGGTGTGTAAGTGTAAGGGAGGTGGTTGTGATTAAACAAGGCTCATAAGTTACAAACAAGATTATTCTATTAAATAACTTGAAAAAAAAAATTAACTGCTTTAGTTAGGGTGTAATGAGGTGAACTGGACAAAATTATCTCAAGCTAGGGATAGGATTTACTGAGGTGGACTAGGTAGAACCAGCTCAAGACAGGGATAAGGTGTACTGAAGTGAGCTGGATAGAACGAGCTCAAAATAAGGATAGGTGTTGTGCTTTTTGTAAGTGTGGCAATTAACTTTCGAGTTCCTAATGCCATGGAATAAGTTAAAATGCAAAACAATTTAACAAATGGGGGCTATTCATGTTTTTAATATAGCTAAAACTAATCAAACAAGATTAAAAAGACACATTTAAAAATATTAATATTAAAAATAGCTTGCTTTATATTGGAAAGGTTAACAACACATCTTCGAGACAATGTTTTTGTTTTGTTTTTTTCAAACAATAGTGAAAATCATAAAATTAGATATATTGTGTATACTTTCACTTAGACCACTTAGTAGTAACATTATAAACCTTTTTCAACAAAATGTCCTGGTTAGTTATTTAGTTTCTTTTAGAAAGAAAGGCTTCATTTGGCAACAGAAAAAAAAATTATCATGAAAGCTCATAAAAAAGTAAATATGCCTCACTGGACACAACACTTCTTGATGAAATGGATGACACCCTGAAATTAATTAAAACAAACAATTAATTCACTACTTAGAATTCAAACATTTTAAAAGCTACCAAAATATTTTTAATAAGGCCAGAGGAAATGGGTTTTTTTCCAAGGTATAGGCAGTGAGAAAGTTGTGTACTGCTACTAGTAACAATTTTGGCATCTCAAAACATTTGTTCCTATAAAGACAAATCTTCAAATGTATACGTATAATTTGTATTAATTTTGATGTTCCATAGATACTAGATTGTTATTAATATTATCAAAAATCACAAATTTTCACTTTCTAATAGCTTAAAAAGTATACTTTAAAATTAAAATAAATTTTAAGAGAAAGCCTTGTATTTTCAAACAAAGAAATTGTAAAGCAATGGCTAAGAGAGGCTGAGTAAGTGATTATAAAATAAGTAAAACTGCAAACTATCTCACACTTTGTGAACTACTAATTAGTTATGCAACACCTATGAGAATTTTATAGTTTTCCAGGGACATTTAAGCTCCATCCTTCCCCTATCTAATTAAATAATTGGGGATTTAACCTGAATACACACAAAACAATAACCATCAGGTGATATGTAAACTAAAATCCAGTAAAAATGTGGAGTGAAAAAAATATTTGTGTGGTATGAGAGGATCCTTTATCCCACCCAATCCTAAATATAGTACACTAAGTTTCTACTAACCTTGAGTCATTATACTCATGCCAATCTCCTGTGTAAGGATGTTTACACGAAGCTGTATAATGACCTGAATATGTTGTTCCAGAGTGATTTGCCACACCATACAGATTATAGCAACAGCTACTTCCTTTGTTTGAAGCATAGGCGTTCAGATCCAAACCACTCAGGGGAAAGTCTACTATTACACTCAATTTACCACGAAATCGTTCCAATGGAGAAAACCTCTTGATGTCTGAAATCTTTTATTAAGGTTTCTATAACATTAACACATGATTCAAAGGATTATATATACCTACCCGAGTAGGATTATTTATACCCAACCCTATAACCCAAGTATGTTAAAGGTGCTCTGCATAAAAGTACTGACTGTAAAATTGGATAATTTAAGTATATTGATAGAGTAATTGATTTAGTAAACGGGTTGCAAAATATGACATAGTTGTATAACACTGTGTATTTAAAATTGAAACAAATATACACTCATATTTTAAAGGATACGTAAGACGAGGATTTTTGGGAATTTCTGAATGGTAAAGCTTTTTATACATTTTCGCCGTACTTGGCACTTTGAACATGTCTGGAAAAGAAAAAGAGCTATTATTTATTTCACAAAATATCAACAAACTATTCTTTTCTAATTTAAAAAGAGTTAATATTAATAAATTGGTTTAATCTAAAGATCATAAGACAATAAAAATACAATCTTATTAACTAGTCAGCAATCACAAAATTAAAGGTAATTTTTCATAAGTCCAAGATGAATAATCATCAGCATATTTTTTTAGTGTTACAACCACTATCACTATTATAGAACTATTGAAATAATTAAAATTTAATAACCTAGTTAAGTTTATCACTTTAATTTAATCTTCAAAACTCGTTCGAACAAACATCCTAAGCCAAACTTAATTCTCTAGGCTACTTTTAGTTGCTATAGCTACATCCTAACATCAAACTCATTAGATTCGTGGTAAAAGTGAGCCTAATATTAAGATATTTTTAAAAAATGAGGCTAGTTTTAAATGTGGGCAATTGGGTCATAACTATACAGTGTGTATACAAACAAATTAACAAAATTCCTCGCAGAAAAAGTTTTGAAAGTTATATAACAAATACAGTGATGAAATATGCATGTTTTTTTTATATCAATGTTAAATTAAGCTTGTGTTTGATTACTTTAAAGCATTTTTCAATATTGAAATATCCACTCACACAAATTTTGAGATTTTTCTACATTTGTGTAATTTAAATTATTTTAATTCCTTTTATTCCTTGCTTAAGTAATTAATATGTTGGGTTAATTAAATCAATTGTTTGTCATTAATTATCAGGACATTTTTCAACTTTTCCAGAAGAAAATTCCAATTTTTCCCCAACTCTAAAAATATAGTCATACCAAAATGATCAAATTGCAGAAAGGGTCATTTATTACTTGTCATACACTACAATATAATTTCAATCAATCCACATTGCCCACACATCCAACAAGAGTAATCTCTCCTCTAAATTAATAATAAATAATGAGTATTGACCACACATATCACTTCCAACTTGACAATACCCCCCCCTTTCCCATACAAAAGTACTCCTAGCTTAAATGTCTAGATCTTTCCTACACACACCAACACAATTAATTATCGTTCTATTTCACTTTATTTCCTTTAAAATTACTATACGGACCTTTCACTTTTTAGGTATTTACGTCCAATCAAGAATGAAAAAGCGATAGATCATTTGGATGATTGTGACCAAGCTAAATGCATTAATCCTAAGAATCGAGTCAGGCAAAGTTGAATAATTTTAACAGTGTAAAGTCACAATAAATTTTGAAATTATTTAAATATTAAATGTATTAAACCCAACGGAAATCCCTCTCTCCAAAACATTAGCCGGCAAACATCCTATTTTAACTTACCGGCTTTTCATCCCCGTCGAGCACCTCTTCCTTTGTGAAGTGATCTAGACACTGTTGTAGCCTTAATTGACCAGTTCTGGATGGTATTGGTAATGATAAGTCCCAAAACGGATCAAACGTTATGGAGCAATGGCCACATGAGGAACATCGCAATGTTGATTTCAGTTGTCCGACAAACAAGTCAACGATTTTGCTGTCATCCATTCGTAGATAGCGTTTCCATGACTCTACAGCTTTCTGGTGATCACTAAAATATTAAAGCATAAGATTAACAAGTATAATAAAACAAAATACTTGAATGTATGTTGTACCAGTCAATACCGGCTTTATGTATGTAGGTTTCTCGGGGTGGCATAGTGTGGGGGCCACCATAAACCCATATAAGTTATATCAAAGCTTGTCTGAGGAAGGGTAAAAACTAAGCAACTGTTTAATTCCAAACTAATATAATAATAACACAGTAAAATAAAGTAGAATGCATAAAGACTTTTATAAAAACGCTTATTATATACAAACTTTCCTCGCTTCATTTGCAGCAAAAATGTCAATAGTTTATTGCAAGTCTATTTCAGAAGTAATTTAAACTCCACATCCGTAAATTTGTTTTTATCTAATTATTTCATGTAGGAAAAAAATTAATGTAGGCACAAAACAAGAAGGACTCTACAATATAAAATTATAGTTAATGTTTAATTTCGTGTGGGTGTTTGTGGGGACCCCAGAGTGATCGCCCTCCCTTAAATCTGACAATGGTGCTAATGATTTATAAGCTACTATCCAATCTGGTTTAATTGCTACATCCATGTTTTTTATAGAATACTATTTTATATGCAGCTTTGTTGGGTGACTACTATTATTTGGATCGTCTTATCTTATTTCATTCCAATGTGCTTGAGTATTTTTCCATTAGTAGGCTAAGGGCTCTTTTATACCGGCGTTTAGTGTTGGGGCGGCACAGTGTCGAGCCTCATTGGCGTTTGCTTTTATACAGGCAACATTATGTTGAGTGTCATGGAAAGGGTGGGAGGAAATGAAAAACAGAATCAGGGTTGCCAGTTAATCTGTAGGTCCTCCATTTCATCTCACAATAACCCTACCATTACACATTAGCATAAGTATGTATAACCCGAACAGGTAGTAATATGTGGGTGCTAATTAATAATAATAATAATAATGATATAAATAATAATAAATAATAATTAATTATTAGTAAATAATAATAATAACTTTAATATGTCAATTACAACATTTGATAAACTCCTGTTCAAATTTAAAAGAACACTGGCAACAAACACAGCTTTGATGGAAGGAATAGGCTTTCCACCTGAATAAATGCTGGTAATGACATTAAAATATATAAAGAAAGTATACAGAATTTTTAAAAAATTATTTAGTTCTAGCAATCTATTTTTCCAGCTAATTTCAATGCAAACTTTTTAATAACAGTAACGCTAATTATCTTAACTGAAACTAAACCCAATTAACAAATTAAAATAAAGTGCTACTATTTTGATTAAAATAAAATTATAATATTTTCATATGTGCAAGGGGCATGCTTTTCGTTCCACTTGGTGTTTTATTGTTTGAAATTTCTGGGTAGCAAAGACGACTTTTTATCAAACCTTGTGAAATTAAACAAACATTTATTGATTCTTATTATTTTTAAAAGTGTAGACTTACAAATATTGTAAGTCTAGCTGCAAAACTAGTTTAAAGTAAATATTCTGATGATACAAATGATAAAATATACCCTGGAGGGAAATTCCTCCTAGTCTGCTAAATTTCCCTCCTCAGAATGTATGTTATCTCGCTCACCTATAATTATTATTTCAAAGTGGAAAAAAATCTGTGACAGAAGTACACTGAGGTTTCAACCTTAGAGGTTGGCTGCCCTGCTGCCTAACCAACACAGCGACACGAAAGTTAATGCCCAAATAAAAGGCTCTATTGAAAGTACTGTATCTTAAGCTTACCGCGCATCATTCATGTCGCGGTGTTTTCTAGATTACGACGGCACACTTTTCAGAGCGCCGCAACATAAAACAGGCAACAGAGTATAAAAGCACTCATTGCCTTCCGTGTATTTATATAACGCTCAACATTGTGTTGTCGCTTGTCGCCGCAACACAAAACATCTGTATAAAAGGACTCTAAGGGTTAGTAACACCTAGATCTGCAATTATAGTCAGCCCTGAATCATTCATATCCCACTCGCTTTCGCACCACATGACTACTGAAAGACTTCATCCTTACTGGGATTCAAACCAAAAAGGTTTTCATTGGTGTTTGGACAGTGCTCTAATCCAAGCATATTTGTAGTCCCCCCAAAATGGGATGTCTTGAGCCAATTTGCATGTGAACTTCTGAATGTACAACATAAAATATTGCCAAGTTTTATTTTCTAAGTCTCACTTAACTAAATACTGTATTAATATGTTTTATATGGATAATATTAGTTGATGCTTACATGCTATGAGATATTGAGATTCCAAGGTAATGTTGGTTTTCCTCATCCATCTCGGAAATTGATGTAAGGGTCATGCCATATTATTAACATTATATAATGATATACAATTAAAACTAATCAATTCTTGACAATACTCTATAAAAACTTACACAATTCCTTTCAGAGAACAATACCTTATAACAAAACAAGGAGAAATGGTAAAACAGAAATCATCATCTGAAGTTTAGTATTTTTAAATAAATGAAATAGAAATGGGCTGACGATGTGTCAATTAGATGAGAGGGCTTCTTCCTTTAATGACCACAACAGTTCCTTGTGGGAATGGGCCAATACACACGCTAATCATCCAAGTGGGGATCAAGTACGCTTTGCCATCAATATGGTTGTCTGGCATCGTGGGCAACATCCTTGTAGGTCCGTATCTGCTACCACATTGGATAAATGCTGCATACCATCACAATTTTCTTGAAAAAGGTTGGAAAATATACCCCTAAATGTGTGACAGGGGCTATGGTTTCAACACAACGGACCACCACCGCATTTTAAAGGTACATACTTGTGAGTGGCTAGACATGACTTACCCAGGGAAGTGTATTGGCCTTCTCGATCACCTGGTCTCAGTAAATTAGATTTCTTTCCATTGGAACCCTTGAAAGAACATATGTCCGCAGATCCCCCACAGATATTGACGATCTCGTAGCAAAATTGCATGCTGCTTGTAAAAGTGGTGACACCATCATGTTGTGGCATGTACAGGATAGCATAATGCAACACACTGCCACCTGTTTTGAAATTCGTGGTGGCAGTTTTGAACACCTACTTTAAGAATGGACAGCACACCGATGTAAGGAGAAAAATATATATATTTTTTTCACTGTGTATGTTGCACCTTTCACTACCTTGATTGGAAGTAACGGCGTGTATCTTTACTCCATACAACAGTGACATCTATTATGTTCATTGCTTTACATTTTCAGCTTTTGTTATAAGGCTTCGCTATCTATAAATAAATTGTATACATTTTTATACATCCTACCTATGTAGTATATTCTGCAACAATTGTGTTTGGTCAAACATTGAGGTGCTTATGTAGAGAGAGTGTGGGTGGTGGTTAATGCATATTAACACAAGAGTTATCAGTGGTCTTCAATAACCTATGATTTTATTTAAATTTCAACACTTCACCTGTTCAGGTTATTTGCAACTTAAGAATTGATCCTATATCAAGGAGAAAGAAATGAACCAGATTTCAAATTAATATTCAGAACTGTTGATCACCCAATTGTATTTTAGTAACTTAGGCTGGGAATAATAATTAAGTAACCTAGACTGAGAGTAATAACTATTTCTCTTAGATATTCATAAATTGTGCCTAAAGGCGGTAAATGTTTAGTATCAATTTATATTTAATAAAATTTGATTTTTTTTAAGTTGTCAGTCTCATAGAACTACCCCATTTGCTTAGAATATCATTCAGTATTGAAATATTTCAAAGAATGTATTACTATATAATTTCTTTCAAAATGCACAATTTTGATTTTCTTACGGGATATACCACAATATCAAACTATACTAAAAGTATTTTTGGGTTAAATAAAAGTTAAAGTAGATCAATGATAAACAAAAATGAAAAAAATTATTTGGCCCAGTTTAGGCTTTGTGAATTAACTATTTGGTAAGCAATTTAAATCAATTGTTACATTAGTTCTACACACACAAGGCCGATAGATGTGCCACCAATAATTGGCATAGGGAAACAAATGAATTTATTAGCAGTAATAGTTTCAGATGTCAAGTATTTTGAAAAATGATTTTGACTTTTATATCTATACTCACTCAGGGTGTCCAGCCAAACTATATTTTTAAATTCCCTGACTTTTCCAGGTTTTCCAGATCCAATTTACTTTTTCCCAGATCAATTATTTATCGATATTACGTATATAACGAAAATAATTTTTTAAGATCACAGGTTAAATAGTGTTTTTTTTTCTAGATACATACACATTATGAAGTTGTGTCACTCAAAAAAAGGATTAAACAATTTCTGCCTCCGTGGAAATGAGATATTTTAAGTTAAAAATAGATTTCAGTAGAATTGTTTTGAGCCATTAAAAGATTGCCTCAAGCAAGAACAATTTAAAATAGTAGGTAGGTATTAACTGGAAGAAAAGTGTTATTTTGAACTATCGTCAATCAAAATGAGGCTTTATAGACAAAATGTAAAATTTCCAGAAATTTTATAAAATTCCGACTTTTCCCTGACCACTCAAATTCCCTGTTTTCCCGGTTTTCCAGGTCGCTGGACACCCTGTCACTACACTGACTTGATGTGTATTCAATGATAAATTGCATAATTTTATCTTAATCTTAATCAAACTATATTTGAAAAATTAACTGTACAAACCATGCAGATTATCTTTTCAAATCATCAAAAGTATTTTTTTCAAACTAGTAAACCCTATAATAATAATATTTAGCACCGCGTCTTACTACCCGTTCGGGTTATACGCTTTAAGTACTAATTATTTTAATGGATTAGGAATTGGGGAGGTTTAATTAGAGGAAGTGAACCCGCATTTGCGTGGAGGGAGAGTGGAAAACCATTTAGGAAAAAACACCCCCAGTTCACCCGACCGAGATTCGAACCTCGATCTCCCCGTCCTCAGCGGTCGAGCTTCAACACGACAAGCGTGTTAGCCAACTACGCCACCGAGGCGGGTAGTAAACCCTATAGCATAATTGTATTTAATTTTTTTATATGTACATTGTTCTCCCAGTCATCGTCGTCGTCCCCTCTCCCCCTACCCCCTCGTGTTTTTACTGGACATATCGTATTTTGGCACCCCTCTAACACCATCTCCATTGTATTTTTTTACTAAACCTAACTCAACTTGGACCTAGCATTCCTACCTCCCTCCAGACAAAAAACGTTCTGGGGCCCTTGTTTCTTAATCTATTCAAATTGGCCTGTACATCATAGCGTAGAAATAGGTTTATCGATAGAATAGAAGAGAGGAGGACATGAACAAAGTTGAACCAGTTGTACATTTTATCGGTATGATAGTTTTAAACTCTTTAATCTAAAGAAACAGAATGTGAAAAATATGTTTTTAAGGAACTCTATCAACGTTCACCTGGGGAGATAGTGGGAAATCTTTTATAAAACTACTTTGAAAATAAACTCTATGGCAAGCCAAGTGGTGATCAAAATCCTCACTTTCAAGGACATAATCAATCATGTTAAAGCAGACACAATTATGTTGGTAGTTGTATTAATGCCACATAAAACAATGGTTACAGTGCTAACTTGGTATATTGTATCTAGCAACAAAATTGACTATAGGCAGCTAACTTGTACTGAAATGGCAAGGTGTGTTTAAAATCCACTTTATAAAATCAGATTTTGCAAATTTTGAGACCAGAAATCCCTAATGTTTAGTATTGTTACTAATTTACATGAATTTTTCAATAAAGTGTGTTTATAGATTAGATTATTATATTGTTTAAACACAAATTCATCAGGATGGTTATATTACTTTATCCTGTTACTTGGCAACATACTGCCCTCAATTACTACAATGGGGTCTATCATATGTTCTCAAGTAACCCCCAGCTTGTGATTTCTAGGATTACTTTATATGAATCTTTTTGTCTAATCTTATATATAATAATAAGTGCCTACATTTAGCATTCCTTAATGTGCTTTATGATTCTACCAATTTCAAGTAGATGTTCTGGAATACAAATAGTTTTACATCAGCTTAATGTGCTTTATGACTACCAATTTCAAGTAGATGTGCTAGAATGAAAATAGTTTCTACATCAGCATTATGATATAACCAAGTCTTAAGGCCCGTTGACACAGTATTAGCAGACTAATGCAAGTACATTAATCTGACTGCGCGTGCACAGCTTGCACCGTGTAAACAGACAAGCAAGCTACTAACAAACAAGTCCACTTGCAAGTGAAAAAGTTGGTCACCTTCCAACTTTACTAATGCAAGTAGACAATTCAAAATGGCGGCAACTAAAAAATTGGTTTTGCGAGGACACTTATTTGTGGAATGTTATGAAAAGAATAAGTTTTTGTGCAATTTTAAGCACCGGATTTATAAAGATAATAAGTTGGCTAAAACGCGTTTGTCGTGTTGAAGCTCGACTGCTGAGGGCGGAGAGGTCGAGGTTGAATCTCGGTCGGGTGAAATGGGGCGGGGGGTTGTTTCCTAAATGGTTTTCCCCTCTCCCTCCCCGCAAATGCGGGTTCACTTCATCTAATTCAACCTTCCCAAGTCCTAATTCATTAGAGTAATTAGTACTTAAAGCGTATAACCCGAACGGGTAGTAAGACGCAATGCTAAATATTAAATATAAAGATAATAATGCGAGGAGGCGTTAGAGGATATTTGTAAAGTTATATCAGGTGTACATATTAAGAAGTGTCCAAAATAAAATGTTAGGCCTAAGTAAATATTGCTAATGTGCCTTGTGAGAGATATTATTTAATATCGGTAAACAAATGTAATAAATAATTCTATCAAACCATCATTTCCTACCAATCAACGTGGCATGTGTAATTTTTGTACATACAATCACAAAATATAATACAACATTGTATGTAGTACAGTGATTAGTTCCGGCAACATAATATTCATGTTATCGGCAAGTAAGGTATGAAAATGAATGGCCGGCGGTTTTCACGCGAAATCATCGGCACGCTTTCCAATATCTGTATTTGACACTTTAACCACTCTTTAAAAGTTTTAATAAACTATGTTCAGCCCATACACTTCAAACACTTGAGTAATGCTTTGGCAACTTGAGTAGATACACAACATAATTGTATTGTCTCATAGCAAACCAGATCGTTTATATTTAAACCAATCTACACAATTTATTATTATTTTTAAAGAATATTTTAGGCCTAGTAGAATTTAACAAGATATTTTATTATTAGTACATCAACATTAATTAACTATAATTGTGTAACAAGGTATAGTTGACTTACCAAAGTTAGCTTGTCAATATTGTACCGTTTGGATTTATTTCACTTTTTACGTTCTAGTAAAGAGAAAAAAATATTGCAACTGTCAAAGTTTTTGAACTCAAGATTATGAAGAATTTTTACGATTTATGTGCCCCTTAACCCAAAAACAATTCAGGCTGTCCTCGAGGTGATGTTTTGAGCGAGAGTGAAGCCCTCAAATAAAGAATAGTTTAATGTTAGGTAATTTTAGAAAATTGACATAATTTCGTTTGGGATGGGTATCTAAGGAGTCTCATTATAGTATAGTAAATATCATTTTGAGTTTTGATTACTTATAAGGGTCTAATAAGTTTAGAAAGCTTAGTCTCAAACTGTTTTAAAATATTTGAGAAAGCAAATACAAGTGTATCATACCAATCCTTTTCCTGTAGTCCCATGTGTGGCACATCGCCACGGAACACAATTTGACTCATTGGTTTACTTACACCTTCTGCACCTCATTTAATATTCACTAACCAAAGGAATGAAGCCATTTTATAAATTTGCCCTGAATGTTCCTATATATTGCACAAAACCTTAGATATTACAAAATAATATATTCAAAAGAGCAAAATATTAAGGTTTACAAACTAATCAAGACTGAATATAAAAACAATAATTTATTTCTATTTTATTAGATAAACACAGACTTTATTTTCTTAATAAAACCAACCTAAGCATCTCATCAACATCTGTCAAAATAGGTTTGGGTTTACATGGTATTCTGTTGACATCTTCATGAAGGCCTTCAAGAAGGTACCGAAGAAATTCCTGAGCATCTTGTTGATTGTAGCCCATGAACCTGGGTGCAAAACGTTGAATCTGAGATTTTAATGCAGTAGTGTTCACAACACCATCATGTTCCACTTTCCATAGTTCTTGAATTACTTGTGAAAATGCTGCACCATAAACATAAGAGGGAAATAAAAATTATCAACATGCTTATCTGGATTTTTTAAATATAATATTAACATTGTAATGTTACCCGCTTCAGTGGCCACATGGTCTAAGGTGTTACTCCCACAATAAACTAGACTGTCGAAGAAGAGAATATCAGTGTTCGAACCCAATTGAGTGCACTGAGGGTAGTTTTTCCTAAATGGTTTTCCACTCTCCCTCCATGTAAATGCGAGTGCACTTCCTCAAAATCAAACCCTCATCGTCCCTAACACATTAGTGGTTATTAGTGCATAGGCATATAACCCTAACAGGTAGTAAGATGTGTTGATAAAAAATATATGATTTTCTTAAGAACCTTATGAAGGTAAATCACACCAAAGTGAGTGTAAGGCGGTGCACACAGCCCAATAGATTAATACAATAGCTACAGTGTTTTTAAACAAGGTTAGAGAGCCATGACTATCATTTTATCTTGACTGAAATGGAAGCTGAGACAGGAAAGCAAGAGTATTATATTCCATGGTTTGCTTGTTAGTATTTCATTCCCATTGGTACTTTTCACACACTTAAAACATTATTATTATTATTAGCACCACGTCTTACTACCCGTTCGGGACTTAAAACACTAAGTGTTTAGTGGTAAAGACATAACAATTAGAAATGGACTCAAAACACATCCAACATTCACGCAACTATGTGGATTTTAAACATGTAAATGAATTTTATTCATATTTTTATTTTGCATCACATCTTACTACTCGTTCAGGTTATATGCTTTTAAATATCTTAATGATGGAATACATTTTTCTTATATATACTGTAAAGTACAAGTCAGTTCGACTGGTCCTATTAGTTGGAGTCGTAAAGGAAAGCATATATGTGTAATGTAAAGTTGTTGGTTTGATACTGCCCAACAGTCTGATTAAACTAATGTATTAATGGCTTGAAGACTATTAATTAAAAGCTCAAGGTTTGCTACTTTAAAATCTACAGTCATCAGCAAGCAGACCTTACTAAATGGGCATTTAACAAATTCTTTAAAATACCTTACAATCTATTTAAGTTTTACAAAAACATCTATAACGTTGCTTTTGCACGTGTCACTAGATTAATTGTCCAATCCTCGATCTCATACACTGTAAATAGCATGAAAACAACATAGAGCAGTGTCTCAAGACCAATTCTCATGTGTTCAGACACATGTGTTTATAGTGGCAAACACTAACATGCGAACATCCCCTTTCCTGGTCTCAACACTGCTCAACAAATTTCCGACCAGTTGGATTGGTATTAACTATGGCAGGAAGTAGAGTTCGATGCAACTGCAGATGACAATGAAAAAATTTCATAGTATTCAAACTCAAGCTAACAATAGTTCTTCTTGATAAAATAATTGACGTGAAGATACCAGTAACAGTCTCTTTGTTGCTTGACATTTCAGAATGACATGGCCAAGTTCTGACAATTCTTTAGCTAGTGTTTCCCTATTGAGTTTTTTTTAAATTTCCTGACATTATTCTATTTGTATGACAATCAATTTTAAGTGTCAGACACTTTAGTGGCCATGTGTAAATCTAACATATGTTAGATAATTAATTATTAGTACTTCCTTGAGAGAACAAATAAATCCTATTTTCAATAGAGATTTGTTCTAATTGGTGTTTATTCCTTATGTTATAAATGCCTGAGACCTCCTGATTATAAAGAAAGAGAACATATGGTACCATATATAGTTTTGATTTACTTTTATAGTAGGAATTATGATGAATCTTTTTATGAGTTTACCGAACCAAGGCTTTCCGAGTAATATTTGTTTTTAACGTTAACCTTTTGCTGTAATAATAGTGTATCTATTGTACTTACTTAACCAACCAAACAAAATTATCAAATCATATCTTAAAGTGTTTTTAGAACCATATTACACTACCTGTTCGGGTTAGACGCAATATTTGAAGTTAATTTATGATATTGTAGATTTTCACAACCGACTCCTCCGCTGCCTTTTTATCTGCACTCTTACCTATGTCCACAATTACTACATCCCTTATACATAGATCCATAAATATTTTGGACTCTTGAGTAACAACATTAGACTGTAGTAATTATATTTTTCCTGAATAAAACTCTACCTTGTGTGTATGAGATCTGTAATTACAAATAAATGTAAATTCTAATAAATAAATGAATGTGCTCAACTAATATATCAATCTTTTATTTTAATGTTAACACAAGTAAATAAAACTGAACATGATATGACAACTTTCAATACGCGCTTAATATTATAATGTATGTTTTATAAATTATAAAAACCATGAAAAAAAATTACAACCCAGATATTCTATAAGGTGACACACATTATCTAAATGTAAGAAACCTATAAAAAAATTGTACTTTTTGCTTACCTTTGATTAGTGCTCCTTTCATACTTGATACACTGGTGTTAATATCAGACAAATGTTTCTCAGAGAGAAGGTATTCTAGAAGAGGTTTTGTGTTGCTAAGGCATTGTATAACTGAATTCATGAAACACTGAAACAAAATATTTTTAAAAATTAATAAATCTTATGTTCTAAATGATAAGACAAATTTGTTAACACTAATTAGTAAAATATCTACATATAATGTTAGGGAAAAACCTATCAAATTTAACCATATTTAGATTCATAAAGGTTAACGAATACTCAAATGAATAGCTTAAAACGACAGGGATCAATAATAAATAGGTGCAATTCATCTTGTTTATCCATTAGAGAATGTTCATCCTTGATCCTTCATCTTTCTAAAAATTTCCTTTCCTTGTCTTGTCTTGTTTCTTTAAAAAGGGCATTTTGCTATGAAATAAGTGGTTAGGGAGGGGTTGGCCATAAACTACATTCACATAGTGGGAGTATGGGGAATAGTGCTCATCATGACCAAGCATGATGAAGGGGGAGGGGGAGAGGGAGTCAGATAATGTTACATCACATTACAATTAAGCATTTTTATTTTGATATCAACTGAAATGTGTGCATGTATAAACAAACAACAAATGACTAAACAACTTCAATTGTCGAGCTTGGTGAATATGTTTCAATTAAAGGTTTACATATGCTCTACAATTAAAAATATTATTTAAATAGGAGAAGGTGTTTGCATGATATTGTGATGTAATATTAGAAGGGGAGTTCACAAAATGGTGACAACATGCAACAAGGGGGAGAAAGGGTGAAAAAAAACATGTCATAGTTTATGGACAACCCCTTAATTAGTGAAAGAAGATATTTTAAGAAACAAACTCCCATGTCTCTTTTTTTTATGGAAAAAATCTTTTTTGTTGATTAAAGGAAAATCAATATGCAAACTAAGTTCTTCTGGTAAGTCCATGTGTGTTTATTAATATACTTTAAGACTCTTACAAGTGGGTGGGGGGAGGGACACAAATATAAGCGGTCACATTTTACACTCTTGTACTAGTTACACTAGGGGATTTAGGGATTATGAAAGTTATATTGAAGGAAATGTATCCACATTTGTGTGGAAGGAGAGTGGAAAAGGACTATGGAAAAACCACCCTCCCCTCAGTACACCCAACCAAGATTTGAGCCTCAATCTCCCAGTCATCGGCGGCCTAGTCTGCGGCAAGAGTAGCGCCTAAGACAATGTGGCCACTGAAGCTGGTTGCAATGCTATTTGATAATATCTTCCCTTCTTATCTAAACTTTCATATCAGGCAAAGCAAAAACAAACCTTGTCACATGGTGTACCACAATGAGACAAAAGTTATTTAGATAAAAATTTGTTTATAGGTATTAAAAGAAGTACAAACTTACTGTGTTTCCAATATTCCGTAAACCTACTAATCCAGCACCATCTTCTGACAAACGTAATCGAGATAGCCGTTTAGATGAAGGTTCCTGTGAGAGTAAGCAATAAATTTTTATTAGAATTTTTTTTAGCATTGTGTTTTACTGCCTATTTGGCTTATCTGCTTATGTACTAATTATGATAATGGTTTAGCGATGAGAAAGGATGAATTTAGAGTAAGTGTACCTGCATTTGTGTGGAGAGTGGGGAAACCATTTAGGGAAAACCACCCTCAGTACACCCGACCAAGATCGAACCACGCACTCCCTGTCATATATGTGAACACTGAAGCAGGTTATTTGAATGTTGGTATTATAATAAAAACAGCAAAATTGTCTCTTTTTAACACTTTAAGAAAGAATATTAAATCTAATCACATAATTGTGATATTTTCCTAATTTTTATTACATTAAAACTAAACTAATATTTACAACCGAAGTGTTTCAAGGAAAACTAAACAAACAAAATGTGTGGTGAGGAAACAAAAGTCATAATGATCTATGACATGACTCTCCTCTTAGACCGAACCTGCCTTAACTCAATTACACTAACATGATATGGACGAGGAAGGTATAATTTTAGAGGAAATGTACATCATTTACAGAAAGAGTGGAAAACCACCCAACCATGATCTCGTCATCAGCAATCCAGTATAACAAGAGAGTGACGCATTAGACCATGTGACCACCGATGCAGGTAAATTTCTAATATAAAAAGGAAACAAAACAAAAAACTTTAACTGAATTCAATAAAATTTTCTTCTAAAATAATACAAAATATCACAAGTGTATTAATCATTAATTGTGATTTATAATTTCAATAACAAACTTTTTACAATTTGGCTAGTAATTTTCTTTTACTGATGAAATCTAGTAATATTTACTAATTATAACCACATACTGTGCTGTATCTATTTGTACTTTTAAAAAGCCTTAACACAATTTTTTTAGGAACCTAACACTATGTTTTGAGGACCTAAATTATTATTATTAGCACCGCGTCTTACTACCCGTTCGAGTTATACGCACTTACACTAATGTGTAATGGTAGGGTGATTGCGAGATGAAATGGAGGGCCTACAGTTTAACGTGGGATCCGAACCACAGTGGAGGCCTGGCATTCCCCACATTCACAAAATGCCTTGTCAGAGGTGAAGGAGGGGTTTGGTAATCAGATATTTATTATCAATAAGATTCTTGGCAATAAATTTTAATATTGATAATTTCTTCCGTAAATACTTGTTTTGTACGATTGCAAAATAATAACATATTACCCACATCTGCAAAAGTTAGAGAGGTTTTCAATTAGTGCACCATTTAAAAGAAAAAAATCTATAATATAAAAATTTGTAAAATTTAATCAAGTATGCTTTATTTGGTGGTGGTAATTTTTATTTTAATAATGGTTTCATTGCAATTTTAAATAAGTATTAGTTTCTATAGAGATGGGTCGAATCCACTATTTCTCGAATCCGAATCTACATTTTATTATCGAATCTCGAATCCGAATCCTAGCAAATCGTTATAAATTTTAATGATATACAAATAGACCTACATTACACAATATAGGCCTTAACTTTGAATTAAGATTTATTTTAATCATGCTTTCAATTTCAATCCAGGTGACCTGGCGGTCTAGGGGTAAGGTGTCAGACTTCTATGCTGGCGGCCGGGGTTCAATCCTCAGTCCCGGCAAAGATTTATCTGATTACCAAACCCTTCCTTCACCTCTGACAAGACAACTTGTGAATGTGAGGAATGCCAGGCCTCCACCGTGGTTCGGATTCCACGTTAAACTGTAGGTCCTTCATTTCATCTCACAATCACCCTACCATTACACATTAGCGTAAGTGTGTACAACCCGAACGGGTAGTAAGACGCGGTGCTAATAATAATAATAATAATAATAATACACCCCTGCCACAACGTTTCTGAACTTTCACCATGACTACAGATCCATAGTTTACACCTCTACTAACATTTCTGAACTTTCACCATG
>CABFOV010002804.1:47579-76986 GCA_902141375.1 Timema poppense
TAACAGTATCTTTATTTTAATCATCACTCGGGCGAGTAAACATAATATACGTCATGGCGGTCGACTTTGTATCGTGTGTAATGGCCGCTGACTTTGTATCATGCGTAATGTGTTCTTATTTCTGATAAAATTAAAGCCGTAATTTGTTTTATTTCAAGTTTATTTGTAGTTCTAGTTTTAATTTTCAGTTTGACGAGTTTTAATGTGTTCATTAAAATATTTACAAGATTGTTCGTGAGGTGAAAGTTTTAGAAGTGAGCATGTGCCGAAACGGTCGAGTCCAAGTTTCCCATAGAGGTGGGAGGTAGGGTACTAGGCACGTAAGATTTTCCACACCTAACGATTATTTTTATTTTTTAATAATATTTTATTCATGTTTATCTCTTTTCTCCGACAAAATAAATATTACGGATTAAGTTGTGCTTTTAAAGTAGGCCTAACTAAGTAATTTTTTAATTCAAAATATTATGCTTTGTTTATGAGGTGAAAGATTCGATCATCGAATCCTGTAAAACACCGAATCCTCGAATCTCGAATACTTGTCAGGATTCGGTGGATTCGAAGATTCGAGTGCCCCATCTCTAGTTTCTAATCAAACAATACTATTTCTAAACTTAGAGTTTTAAAGTATCTTAAATCTAATTAAAAATACCTAGTTTGAGAAGCTTACCTGCAGTTTATAAATAATGTTAGCTACCTCTTTCTCAAACACTTACAAATTGTCAAATTGCTGAATCAATTAGCAGAGGTAATGAATACTCTGGTTTTTATCTGAAATCTCTCATACTATTAACAAATGCTTAAATATTATTTCAAGAGCATGAACATAATGTCCGATTTACCAATGAACCCAAATAAACCTAGAGATGTATTTGTGAATTTTCACCAAAAGAACATATTCGTATATTGATTTGTTTGATATAGTTTACATCACTGGTGTGCCAAGTAAATTTTACTTTTATATGGAGAAAATGCGACATCTTAGTCTTTCATTTTAACAATACTTTATTTTCATGTGTAATACTATTCAAAACAAATTGTAGCATTAACCATCACACAATATTATCCCTAACAGTCCAACATTAATGTCTGGTTGAAAAAACAATATCACTTGACATATTCTAAAATATTTGTTTGGGATTTTGATTTTATCCATAACCAAATCGATGCAATCACAACCATAAACACTTGAGTTTATCCAAGCATTTTCTACAGTTTCTGTCCTACTTAATTTCTATGGTGCTAGGGAAAAAGAGCAAAAGTCAAAAATTGATCAAAATGAGACAAGTCAATATTTACATTCTCCTTGGCCAGAACTACCATTTGGTACAAGTGATATAAGTCAAACTCAACCTTATTGGTGGAAAAGTTCCATTTGATCTTTATAGTATGAGTTACGTTACATTTTTTTGACACACTCTTTTTCCCTGGTACCAAAGATTTAATATAATGGAATTCCAAAAAGGCATAAAATTTGCCATCAAAGTTGTAGGGTTTAAACCTTCAAGCTTGACTTTAATCAGTTGATGAAACCCTTTCCTGAAGGTGACTTAGTTTATGTAGTGCACTAGTTTGTAAATGCATTACACATTATTGATGAATGCTGACATTGTACACAGTGCAGCGTACTTCACAAGTGGACTACTAAAGATGCTGTACCCGCTGGAGGGGTTAATTTTAAATTGATAAAACATATCACATTTAGACTTATAATAAGTACATTGGCAAGAGGAGGGTGAAAGATCATGTGGAATGGAGGTATGAGGAAAGTTGGGAGTGGATACATTAATTGTCAATGTGCAGACATCATTGAATATTAGTCTCCACTAACATTAAATATAATGACTAATGCTCTGCAACAAAATGTGCAACATGATATGTGTGTGTGTGTGTATATATATATATATATATATATATATATGAGTCATTCTAGTAAAGAAGTATATGTTAAACATGAGTATTTTTTTTACTAATGACAATCTAAATCACTTGTGACATATCATAAATAATCTTCTTACTCGACCATTATTTATCCCACAGCTTGCAACAAGGTCAATCAGTTCATCCAATCTTTGGTGAAGAAAGACAATTCAAAACCAAAATAGGATTACTCTATTAAATCAATAAAGCTAAGTGTAAAAGGATGAAGAGGGTTAGTAAACCAAACTGCACTGACATTTAAATGGAGAGGTCATAAACCATTGTTTATAATCAATAAATTTAGTGCCGCAGATAGGATGAACCTGAGTTGCCATTGATGACCAATAATAAAAACAAATGTTTATTCAAATAAATATTTAAATGCCACAAAGTAATGTGAAATACTACACACATATTGGAAATGAGCTTATATTATGATTTTGGTTAAAAATTTTCCTGGACCAGGATTAAAACTATAGACTTAAGTGTTCCATTTATCTACTGATTGATTCTTATCTATGTACAAGATACACTTCTATCCTGTTCTCCCAAGGCTGTCCATACATTGATAACACCATTATTTTCCCTCTCTTAACTTATTTTCAGCCCTTGATAAAATAAATCATGATTTCAATTACATTTGTGGATGCTCAGGTAATAATAGTATTGTGATTAACCCCATTAAATCATATCCGATGAATATCAGGGGCACATATACTTGTGTCACATACACATGGTTCTTTAATTCCTGACATGGTGTGAGTTTTTTTTTTGTCTTTTCACTGTCTCTTACTACCTATCTAGATCATATGCATTTTTACTCATGCTTATGAGCTAGGGATGAGGTAGGTTGAATTTAGAGCAAATGTACCTGTATGTGTGTGGAGGGAGAGTGGAAAACCATTTATGAAAAACCACTCTCAGTATACCCGACCGGGATTTTAACCCCTATCTTCCTGTCTTCAGCAGTCTAGTCTATTACGAAAGTGACGCCTTAGACCATGCGGCCACCGAAGCAGGTTAGTGTGTTCTTTTTTTCACTGTGTCAATACCCATTCAAATTTTATGCATTAAATTAACTATGCTAATAGAATAGGGTCAAGAAAGGTAGAACTTTAGAGGTGTGTGGAGGGAGAGTAAAGATAATTAAGGAAAAACCACCCTCAGTACATTCGACGGGGGTTTGAAACCCGATCTACATGTCAATGGCAATCCAACCCAACATGAGAATGAAGTCTTAGCAGTTAGACCTTGCAACCATCGATGCAGATTATACCATGTTCCATGACTGATGGGGGAAATACTGCAGTTGTTTGGAATTTGCACATGGGGCAAATCAATAAAACTTGATCAAAGTGATCATATTTAAATTTCAATAACTTTCAAGTTAAAATAAACTTACAATTAAAAGAAACTATTTTAGTCACAGATATTGAAGAATAAACATTTTCTGAAGTAAATGTTTTCATCCATTAAGAATATTATCTGAATTTACAAATAAAAAAAGTATTTTTTATAAGATTCAGCTACTATACCTAATAGTGAATATGAATAACCTATAATGTTTGAATCCATATCTAGGTGCAATTTTATTAAGTACACTATTAAATTGTATCTCAAAAGTAAAAATTAATATATTAAGTTATCAATTTAAAATAAGTATAACTTATATTTATAAGAATAAAAGTTAGGTAAAACAGAGCAATCAATATATGAATGAATTTGTATTAAGTGATAATGGTTATATGAATAAATTTAAACAACATGTCTTAAGTGATAATTGTTATATGAATGAATTTAAATAATGTTTTAAGTGACAATGGTTAAATTAATTAATTTAAATATGTCTTAAGTAATTTTGGTTATATGAATGAATTTAAATACAGTCAACTCTCGATTCTACGACCTTTCACGGTTTCCTGGAAAAGGGTCGTTATTTCGAAGGGTTTGTTATTGGAATATTAATCAATTTTGTTCTACCGCCTACCTTCATAGCAAAAATTGCATTTTTTTAGACAACACATGGAAAAAACCCTACTTATTTTCAAAAAGTCCATTATGGAGTCCTGCTTCTTCTTAGCGTCAATTTTCTCGATGAAGTCTTTCACATTATAGAACTGGAACCACAGCTCTTCGCTAGCGCCCTGGCTAGATGTCCTCAGCATTCAGAACATCTTTCGTTGTGGGGATGTCTTCAGGCTCTTCTTCCATTTACTCTCCCCCCTCTTAAGTGCTGGACTCCTGCTGCTCCTTGATTATATCGGCGTTGTCAAGGGTGCCTCAAACTGTGATGTCATCGTCTGCTATGTACTCCTCATACGTGCAGTCTGGGGCTAATCTCTGCCACGTTTCCTCATCGCACGATCGAGCGAAAGTCAGGGGGGCAGATGAAGGTGATGTTGATGAGCCAGGCTGTGGTTCCGTGGGCTCCGTGTAGGGGCCTGGCTGAGAACTGGCGTCCACTGGCAGTGGGTCGTCTGGGTCTTCGGCGCTGGCAGTGGCAGGAAGCACATATACTGAAGTCTCTTCGTTGACTGGTAGTACAAAGTGGGCGTGTCGGAAGCAGTTGGCAATTACCACCGGTCTCACGCCCCTCCAACTGGCAATGATTCCTTCCATGGCCCTGAACACATCCCACTTTTTGACCTCCTTGCCCATGTCAAGATTCCACACCATACTCCGTACAAGCATCTCGTGGAACTTCACTTTCACTTGCTGGATTATCCTCCGGTCCAGGGGCTGAAACATGCTGGTGGTGTTCTTAGGCAGAAACACCAGCTCGATGTTCCTGAGTTTGCCGAGAGCAAGATGTGCGAGGCAATTGTCGACGAAGAGCACAACTTTTCTATTTGCGGCGTGCATCTCCAAATCGAAGCCTTGAAGCCACCTCGTGAACACCCCCAAGGTCATACATGCCTTCTTATTAAAATCATAGTCACAAGGCAGGATGTTGCCCTTGAAACATTGGGGTTTCTTAAACCTCCCCATCATGATGAGCATCATCTTATCGCTGCCGTCCATGTTGCAGCACAGAAGGACGGTGAGGCGCTTCTTGCTCCTCTTCACACCCTTGCACATATCCTCTTTCGCAGCAAGAATATGATCTGGCATGAGGTTGTAGAACATCCCCAGCTTGTCAGGATTGTTTACATCTTGAGGCTGATAGCGCCTAAGGATGTTTTGGAACAAGGGCATCCACTCCCTCACCGGTGTTGGGTTGACCAATGTGCTTTCACCGGCAACCTTGGGGCTGAATTTGCTGTGATGCACTTTAAAATGATCTAGCCACTTAGTTTTCTAAACCCAACCTCAGGGAAAATTCATCGGCCTTCATCTGCATCATCGGTCTGTTTATAGGCACGTTTTGCTCTCTATGCTGGCTGAACCACTTCAGCATAACTTGCTCCAGATTCACGTGTGTCACACCCTTCAATTTTTTGGCCTTTACATTGTGGCCTTCCTTCTGCACTGCATTCACAATTTCTTCTCTCATTTTGAGAATCATGAAAAGTGTTGACTTCGGGATGCCATGCCACCATGCAATCTTCGTCTTTGTAATCTTCTTCTCATCCACTTCCTTGATGATCTTGTACTTCTACATGAGCGTCAAGAAGGTCCTATTTCCACTCATTTCATTGAAATTATAAGTTCTTATTAAATAAAAAAAAATAGCATGGGTCATCAAAAATCGCACACAAAACCAAACCAAAAATTTAATCAAATCGAGAATCGAAATAACAATGGTAACAACAATTCAGGCGAGCGATGTAGCGGCAGTCCCACGCGGGGGAGCATTGTCTTGCTTGTGGGATGGGGTGGACAGAGTCAAATTTTATTGGCTGGCATTGATAGGGTAGTGTCTATTTTTATACCTGACCTACCTCAATTACTAGTAATACAGTGCTCATAAAAATAATCGCAACCCAGCCACCTAAATAAGTGCAACAAACACATTTTACGGCCAATTTCCTTAAAATGTTCAACCTTTTTTTTCACATTTTTCACGGTTCCCCAAAAAAGGGTTGTTACTTCGAGAGGGACGTTATTTCCGGGGTCATAGAATTGAGAGTTGACTGTATGTCTTAAGTGATATTGGTAATATATATGGATTTAAATAATGAAGTGGTTATATGAACGGATTTAAATATGTCTTAAGTGATAAGTGGTTAAACCTAAACACGTGCAATTTATTTTAAATCAAAAGTTATGGCATTTCCAAAAGTAGCCCTTGATGACATTTAAACATTTAAAGAGTATATATACTTACAAACAACACCTTCTTTCTGTTGGTTTAGTGAATTGTTTCAATTAAAGAATTATAAATGTAGTTTTATACTTACAGTCTCACAAAGGAAAAGATCACTTCATCTGAATCAATTCTGTCATTAGTGTTTTAGATTAACTCAAAGCAGCATAGCACCATATAACTAGTATCAAGATTATTTTTAAATAGATGTTATTTTTTTAAACAAAAAGTTATTTTCATTTAAGTAGGAAGTCAAGGTAATTGTATTCATATGAATACTCCTAATTTAAGTATTGTACTTTGCTCACTACTATTGTTACTAATTTTTTTCTAGTATTCCAAAGGAAATGTAACAAACTTATGTTATTTGCACCCAAGACAGTCATACTATAGTGAAAGCCAAACAACTTTTAACAAAATATGTACGTGAAATAAAAATAAAATCGACTTTCCTCCTAGTTCAAAATATTATTAAAAGACATATTTCATTTTTATAGTAGGAGATTATAACACAAGGGTCACTAACCAACTTAATGGTAAGGGGCATATAGAGAGTGGCAAAACATTTAAGGAAAATCGACCTCAGTACATGTGACAGGGATTTGAGCCCCAATCTACCCATAAACTGCAGTCCTAGTCTATTGAGAGTGTGACGGCTTAGACCACTAAAGCAGGAAAGGTTTTATTAAACTATAGATATGTTTGAGAGCATGTCATCGAATATTCTTGCAATCCCAACTTTCTTTCTTAACTTTAAAGCAGTTTAGCATTCAGATTAAATATGCCTTGAAGTGGTAAAATCAACACCCACTTCCATTAATTATCAACTTTAGGTTTACAAACTCCAATTATTTTGCCTTTGTTTCAAATGAGTCTAAGAGTCCTTCCCTTTTGTGTAAGCATTTCATCTCAAGAGAATAACAAAATTTACTAAATACTATTTAATCGAAGACTCCTGTCAAATATTGCTTGATCCAATTGCTCAGAAACAAATACTTTAATGAAAGCCCAAATATATTTTTAAGTTCAGGCCAAGTTAGGAATGAGAGTTCAATAATATACTAAACATGAAACCTATAAGTTAGTTTAAGCCTTCTGTGCTATCACAATACAAACACACAGTTAGTAATACAGAAACTAAATATTCTATAAAAGCAGGTACATAATTTATTGATAGTACTGGTTAATGCCACAATGAGTCTTAAATATGAATATTTAAAGGAGAAAAAAGATAGAGAAAATGATTATACATAGTGCAGTATATGTAGTAGTAAAAATAGCAATTATATCAAAAAATAAAACACAAAATTTATTAAATATGGAATGAAAAGAAAAATGTAACAAATTTCTGAAAATTAAAAAATGCGCAATTAAATCTTGCAATAAGTGAAGATGTATTAATAATTCTGAGTCAATTAAATTTAAAGAAATGTGAATAATATGAAAAAGTAGGTACATTCTGTTTGCCTTGAAAGCAGCTTTACCTTAATGCATTACACTATGGTTTAGCTTATAAGATAAGGCCTACTTTCAGAGTAAACCATGTGTACTAATAAAAATATATTTTTCACATAAAATGTAATGTGTAATTTTAAATCTTTCAAAACTATGTCAAACAGATCACACAAATAGACAAATAAATTCTGAACAAACAAATCTAATGTTGGTGAGGTGTTCAAACATCCTTTGACCCATTATTATTGAAAAGATTGAGAAACATTTTGCAACTTTTAGGTGTGCATTTTAATTTTATTTAATAAGATTGATAGTATTAGAAAAATGTTATGTGACCCCATATTTCACAATACTTGGCAACAAAAAGAAAATGTTTTAAAATAGAGGGGCAAAAAAAAATTATCATTGGTTTTATTTTCAACCAATGTATAAATTAGCCTTCATGAAAAACCCTGGATTTTCCTAAACCTGTTCAAAATTTAAGAGAATATACATGACTACAAAAAAACAACTAATAGGTAATTAAAGAGTGCACAGCAAGAACGCTTACAGTTACAGTTTGCTCCAAATTATACTTAGTAAGCAAGTGTTAATGAAAAATTGATAATGCATTAGCAAAACCATGCTAGAAATATAATAAATAAGATTATAAATAAATAATTTACAGGGCCGACTAGAATTATTTCAATATTGTAAAAATCTAGCAAATAGCTCAAATTACTTTTTTATTGTATCACACCACTTCTTACTACCCATCTGGGCTCAAAGCAAAAATGATACTTTTAATATAAAATCCAAAAAAGTGCTAAAAATATGTATTTCATTAGTTTGGTTTAGTGCCAGTGTGCAGATAAAAAAAAGTGACTTATCTTAAGTTATAGTTAAAATTGTACAACCAGGCTCAAAAACCAAAAAGTTTAGCACCATGTTTTATTACCCATTTGGGTTAGGCGCTAATGGATTAGAGATGAAGGTTGAATTTAGAAGAGGTGTACCCACATTTGCATGTCAGGAGAGTGGAGGTGGGAGACTGGATCCAGTACACCCAACCAAGATTCGAACCTATATCTCCCTGTCATCGGCAGTCTAGTCTACTGCGAGCGTATGCGGCCACTGAAGCAGGTGTCTTCCAATTTAAAGTGGGTGAAATCTTTACTCGTTTCTTGCCATATATATATGACTATTGTTAATGTCAAACCACACAATGTGAAAACTCAGGATATGAACCGAAAATTTATCTCAGAAGTGTTTGGGAAATACTTTAAAGCATAGTGAACATTTTAGTGGTTTTTTCCAGGGCGTGAATCCTTTAGTTTATTACAAACACACATGAGCATGGCTCTAAACTTTAGGCAGGTTTTCCAATGTATATCCACACTTTTCACGCAATACAATTCCAACTCACAGCTGAAATCAAAGCCCACCATGGAATACCACACATCAAAGTGCACACTTACCATACACAATAAAATGAAGTTAAATTTTAACATTAATAAAAATTTAGACAGCGAATTAGAATACAAACAGTCCAATTCTTTAGACAAATATTCTTATATGGATCTCAAGGAAACAATATTGTTGTGACAAGGTGCAAATATAAAATTGTATTCAATGTTTTTAAGCTTTATTTTTTACTATAATGTGCAAGCAGTAGTAGCATAAACAGCTCATTTTATATAAGTATTAGCCTTGATATAAAATTAACTAAATCAGTATCATCTGACTACATATGCCAAAACACAGTCCTATACTTAGCGCCTGCAGCTAAAAAGCAAATTACTCTAATGCATATAAAATAAAATCTATTAAGTTATGCAATTAATGAAAAATACTCAAACATATTTTTAGTAATCAATTCTTTCTAAATTTACAAGTAGCTTAGTTAAACTAGTCATTTGAAATTGTAATTTATCACCAGTTTTTGGTATTCAAAAGCAATCTTTTAATTATTGTAGTTAAATGTTGTACAGTTTGTTTGTTTTTGCTTTTTTTTAGCACAGCGCCTTATTACTCATTTAGGTTATATGCTTATATAGGCCTGCTAATTTTGCTAATGGTTTTAGGGATTAGGGAGGTTATATTTATAGAAGGTGTACCCAAATTTGCATGGAAGAATAGAAACCCATTTTGGAAAAACCACTTGACCAGGATTCAAACTCTGATCTCCCTGTCACGGGCACGGCCACTGAAGTAGTTATGTCCACTGGCTAATATCAACAAAGGTATGGTAAATTTACAAGTAAAATTCAGTAATATATTTTTAAGTAGTCTAAAATTATAAGGCTTCCAATATTTATAATTGTATACGAACACAATACATTAATTCATTAAAAAAATTGGGTATAATAAACAATTTTTTGAAAGAAAAGTCTTATATGCACCAAAAATGTACTTATTTTGAGGATTATAATTTGTATCTAAACTTTATGCTTATGACAGCCATTTTATTATACTTTCCAGATGAAGTTTCAAGCAACAATACAATAGGTCTACTATGTTCAATGAATTGCAAAAAATTCACTTTAATAAGTTTAATTGTGTTTGCCCTATATAAATGTTGTGTATAATATGTGAAATATATCTAATTATGATCAAATAAAAATATAACACATAAATATGAATACTATAGTGTGTCAAAAATGTTTTGGCATCAAAACAGAGGATAAAATTTACCTTTTTTGAATCAATAATTTGAGATGTCCTAGATGAAGAATAGTACAGAGATAATTGATCATATTTACTTAATGTTTTAGATACACTCATGGGCACTTGTTTACATGGTTTATAAGAAATTGTAATGGCATGTGATTGGTAATCCAAAAATCCAAGTAATATTGAATAAAAGGCAGCAGCAAGAAGAAAAGCCCAAACTCCCAAAATTGTCCATTCCAGCACAACCGAAACTACAAGATCCAAAAGAAATGAATATATATTGCAATAACCACATTACCACTTAGCAAATATTTGTTTGGAAGCTATAAACTCACTTTAAAATCTTAGTCTTGAAATTATAGCAAAGTTGACTAGCAAAATAAACTTAAAGTTATTAAAATTGTGATTTCCACTAAAATAAGATAAAAAATAATTCCAAATTTGTTCAAAATGTCCGATTATTTCTTAATGTGAACACAGGTGAACTAAATGTTTTATTATCAGCATATACACCTTGATAGAGATAAAATAACCGATTATTTGGCAAATGCAGATGAGGCCAAACTAAATCACAATTGAAATCATACACATAATATTGCAGAAAAGATTTGTGCACTATTATTACCTTCTAGTTGGTAACTCAGAGAATGATTCAAATTAACCTAAGATTGAAAAATGTAAGGACAGAAAGAAAAAGAATCTACTATAGATGTGTCAACAAAATGGTTGAATAAGTTACTGAAACACTTTGTCCAACTATTATTTGCTTTTAATTGGTAAATCACTGAAAATGATTCAAATTAGTTTAAAATTGAAAAATGTAAGGATATAAAGTAAAATAATCTAATGTAGCCTAGGTGTGTAAGAAAAATGGTTGAATAAGTTACTGAAACATTTTGTCCAGCTGATTTTTTTTAATTACTGCATTATAATTACCATTAAATAATATTATGAAGCCAATTAAATTGTAACTAAAGAGTCAATAAGTGAAAGTCCATGAACCAATTGCAAAGCAGTTTATAACATTTGTCATAAGCATTAAAGAGCAGCACTTTTAGAAAGTATGTTCAATCAAAGATAATAGTTACAAATCAACTCAATAGATATATAATCATAGAATCAAAAAATAGGATTATATAGTCCATATACATTAAAACTGGGCTGAGAGAATAAATAAAAATAAAGTTTGTCAGTGATTAAATTTGTTATCATATTTATCAAGTAAAGAGTGTTGTTTTGAGTATATTATCAAAATTTTAATAAATAGTACTCGTGTTGTATGTGCATAGTAGTACATTATCAACTTTATTAGAAGGCTTTGTAAAAAAAATAGTTATGGATTCCCTTTTAATTGAAAGTATAAAATTGTGATGATTATAATGATCATAATAATAATTAATAAAAATAAATTAGCACATAAGTTGATATTTAACTCAAATGAAGTCTACTCTCTTGCATTCACAAAATATTGAGTTATTATAAGTCAGGGTGAAGTGTATATACAAAAATAAATGGCACAAGACAAGTTTAACATTTGTTTTTACAAAGAGAATCATTCAAGAATAAGAACTTTTGACAGAAAATTAACTATTTGCTTGTATACATGTGGTTAAGAGCACTCCATTTTTTAAGTATCATTATATATCACTACTTGCTTACACATGGATATTTGCAAATATTTTAATTCTAATTTTAACCAAACTAGTAAATGAGTTTAATGATTTAATAACTCAAACCAAATAAAATGAATTTTCTGTACAAACACTGGACAGCACAGTTAGTCTCTCCACAAAAAGTCACTAGTTCCAAGGGTAAGACAAATATTGGTGCGCCTTTAACACCTTACTGCTTGAGTCACTATAAATAGACTTAACCGTGACAACATTGGCTGTTGGCTTATTAAGTTTTGGGCTACAGGCCAGAAATGTTGACCTGTTCCCTGAATCTCTTATAAACATTATCTGCCCATGTATTTAAAGTAAATAATTTAGCCATTGGGGTTGGACATATGCTTAGCGCTAATCTAGAAATAAGTCTAAATCACTCGCTTTGGTGGCCACATGGCCTAAAGCGTTACTCTCACAGTAGATTAGACTGACGATGGAGATATCGAGGTTTGTATCTCAGTCGGGTGTAATGAGGATGGTTTTTCCAAAAAGGATTTCCACTCTCCCTCCACACAACTGTGAGTACACTCCCTATAAATATAACTTTCCTAATCCCTAAAACTAATAGCGTAATTAGTACATAAGTGTATAGCCAAAATGGGTAGTATGATGCGGAGCTAGAAAACAGTAAAAAAAAGTTTAAAACCCAGTCGGCTATGCGTGAATGTCTTTCTTGGCGATTTTATTGACCTGATATTAAAATGTTGAATAATCAAAATATAAAAGGTAATTTTCTCTCTTATTTATAGTACAAAGAGAAAGCAACCCATTTTTGCAAAATACCCTTGAAATAACATGGTTAACCATCAATATTGATATTAAATTAGTAATGTTTCTGAAATAATTGTTTTTTGACTTATTATAAAAGGCTTCCATGAAAATTTTCTATATTAGTAAAAGGAATCCCAGATATTTCAAATATTGTTATGACTTAATTCAGTGGCTGAATGGTGTAAGGTAAGGATAGGGATCCTGCAGCCTTGTGAAGTGTGTGGTGTGGCCTTTTTAAATACTTTGTCAATTATGTATCTTCAATGTTTATATACTATACTTTCTAAAAAGGCATTCATCTTAATCAATTAAAAAAATTTTTAAAACTATTTTTAAAGCTAATGTTAAAAAATTAACCCTCTAATAGATATATCTATCAATGGTTGGTGCACTATCTTACTAGAAAGTGCTATAAGCACTCGGTGTGACGTCAGCTTGATTTGGAAACATTAGTTTAGTTTCAGAAGTGTGTTGCTACGTTGTGGTGCATTCATTATTTTCTTTTAAAATGAGCTGAATGAGAAGAATTTTTTGTTTATTCGTTTACTAGTTGTTTTAAGTTTTATTTAATAACCTTAACTCGCCAAGTGTAAAGAAAAGAACAATTAAGGAGGGGAATAGAGTATTCAATTAAAGATGAAAGCTGAAGTATTAAGTAAATGCAATCAAAGGCAAAATATTTTCTTTGTGACAAATAATTTCATATTTAAAGTGAAGACAGGACGAAGTAATAAAATTACCAAAGCAATTTATAAAGTAGCATTTATACTTGGGGGAAAAGGTTAGCCATATTATGTTGTATAAATCATTAAAAAAAAGGTACATTGAAGTTGTAACATGTCTGAATTCAAATAAATCTAACAAATACGAATAACACCTGCTTTCAAAAAGAACTATGACAGAATGACAAAAAGAACTATGACAGAACGACAATAGGAACTAGCTGTCAATGTTACTGAACAGTTTCAAAAAATTTGCCAAAATGAAGATACTTAAGTAATTTATCAAATACTCTAGACAAGTCAAATGATATTACTGACTCGGCATTCTAACTGCAGATTTTCAATTTTATTAGAAACCACTACTATTCTCATAGAGATAACATATGAAATTGACATTGTTAATGCCTTTAATGACAGACTTCAGGAAGCCAAGCTGAATTTGTGTAATTTATTAAGTATTTGTACAGGTGGTGCCCCTTTCATGAGAGGAAAACATGAAGTATAAGTTGCATTGTTACAAAAAGGAATACAAAACCGTGATAACTTTATTTAATTTCATTGTATATTACAGCAACCACCTCTTTGTGCCAAATCTACTCTTTAAAGGACACATTGAGTTAAGCTAATGATATTGTTAGTTACAGTCGAGCAAATACTTCAAGGCATTGAGAGTTTCACAATGTGTTTCAAATTTATGAGTAAACATCAAGTGAGGACCTTCCATCATTCTAATGTACACTGGTTTTCATGGGGAGTAGTTCTAGAAAAAGCTCTTAGTTTTACAAAAAAACAATTACAAGCTTTTAAGTGGATCTAAATAAACTTTGTGAAGCAGCTAAGAGTTAGTCAGCAAGATAAAGCTAAATCAATATATAAAATGTGGCAGTATATTTAAGCATTTAGGAGAAGTTGATTTTTCTCAAAACTATTCTTTGTAAATCTCCAATTTCTGCCGAATATTTTCCTGAAACAGCAAAGGTAGTTGAAGAAACGTGCACTAATCAAACCTTAAGAAATTGTGATATTAATGAATACTGCAATGTCTTAGAATTAATGATCGAAAAATACAATGATAAGTTTAAAGATTTTGAGAAACATGATTTTACACTAAAACCGTCTTTCAAACCACATCTGGTTGATGTTCCTAGTGCACTGGGAAATTTACAAATGGAGCTGATAAAACTCTTGCAAGAAAACTTGCCGAAATCTCTATTTGACAATAAAAAAGATCCAATGGAATCTGGAATAATTCTTGTTGATTATCCAAAAATGGGTCAACACGTTCCACATATGCTGTCTAGTTTCAGCATAACATACTGTTGTGAATCAATATTTTCACATATTGTTCAAATCAAGATGGGCTTGATAAAACACATAAACACTCCATGTGGAAGACCAGTTAAAGCTAAAGACAACAATGTTGGAACCAGATGTTCGCTTCTTATCCAGCAATTAGCAATTTCAAATAAGTCATTAAGTAATGTAGGCCCTACCACTTGTTTTAATTAACGTTAATCTTGCATTCAGACTACAACATTATATAATGAATAAAATTGAGTGTTTTATTAATTGTTGATATGTTTAGTCTGCAGAAGTCAATTCTTGAATTATGTTCCATTAGATCTTATAACCATATTATATATATATATATATATATATATATATATATATAGCACCACATCTTACTACCTGTACATGTTAGATATGCATATGTACTAATTACGCTAATGAGTTAGAGATGAGGAAGGTTGTATTCAGATAAAGTGTACCCATATTTAAGTGAAGTAAGAGTGGAAAATCATTTTGGATAAACAACCCTCAGTAAATCCCACTGGGATTCGAACCCTGATCTTCCTGTCATCGGCAATCTAGATTAAGACGAGAGTGACATCTTAGACCATGCTGCCACCAAAACTGATATATTTTAAATAGTCTTGTACAATACATATCTACAGTTCACTTTCAAACTGGATCGAGAAACATGGAGAATAAACTCAATAAATAACTGTTCGTAATGAATTATTTTATAATTCATGTACTCTTTTTTTTTAATGAATAATAAATAAATAAGAGTCCTCCTTGAATCAAAAGGTTATAATAAATGGGCTAGTAATTAATTTAATTTGGTCTAAAGATAATTCGAATGGGTAGTATAACGCAATGCTAAAAAAATATTTGGCCTGCGGACATATCAAGAAAAAATAGATTAAATTTTTTTTCTCATTTATGGGTTGCTAAAAAGGCACTAATTTATGTTTAGGTATATTTTTGGCAAAATTTACTGCACATTAAGTGTGCGGCCCTATTAGGAATCTGTTATATGAAATGTAGCCTTCCAATTCCAAAAATGTTCCCCATAAGGCATCACTCGTGTTTGACCGACCTGCTGAGACGGGGAAATTGAGGTTAGAATCCCAGTCAGGTCAACTGAGGGTGTTTTTCTGAAATGGTTTCCCACTCTACTTCCACATAAATGCTGGTAGATTACCTCTAAAATTCTTCCTTACTCATCCCTATCCTAGTAGAGTAATTATCATATATGTGTATAACCTAACATGTAGTAAGACATGACATGGTGACCTGGTGGTCTAGGGGTAAGGTGTCAGACTTCTGTGCTGGCGGCCGGGGTTCAATCCTCGGTCGCGGCAAAGATTTATCTTATTACCAAACCCTTCCTTCACCTCTGACAAGACATCTTGTGAATGTGGGGAATGCCAGGCCTCCACCGTGGTTCGGATTCCACGTTAAACTGTAGGTCCTTCATTTCATCTCACAATCACCCTACCATTACACATTAGCGTAAGTGCGTATAACCCGAACGGGTAGTAAGACACGGTGCTAATAATAATAATAGTAAGACATGATATAAAGTGTGGGTATTTAAGGTGAGATACCATAAAATACCGAAAACGAAGCATTTTATAAAAAAAAACTTGCTTTGCTCAGTGAGTTTTCTTTACAAGTGGATGTACACTAATGTAATTCTAGAGCCGTTTTTTGATAGGTCTTATTGTTTAGCTACAAGAGACCTCCAAAGAAAGGTCCGCACTGACTTAAAAGTTGATCCGCCATTGTGAATTTTTTTCAGGGGGGAAAAATTAAATTTTTTTTTAACTTTTTGGAATTTTCCCATCGGTTACAGGCTAGAAGCTATAAGTTTCCCAAATTTCAAGTTTCTAGCTCATCTGGAAGTGGGTGAACATTAATGTCAGTGAGTGAGTCAACCATGTGTCTTTATAGTAGTATAATTGTTTCAAACAAAAGTTATTGGTTTTCCGAGGGGGAAAAGAACGGCATTGTTAATTTTGGATTTGGTGGACATCTTAAAGGTTATTTCAAGATCAACTTTAGTATTTTTTAAATGAAAACCTACAAACTAAACTAGGCAAGTTTGATTGATGTTTAGTCCATGTGTCCACCAATAATTAGTCTCTGTTTAATAGTTAACACATATGTAGCCTAACTCAAAAGTAAAATTTAAGTTTTCCATAATGAGTTTATTTGTTGTTAATGATACTAGTGAAATGCTGCCTTGGTGTGTGCGTGTATCTAATATTTTTAATTGTGTTATATATACTTTGAATGTCTAAGTACATGTTCTGACAAAGATTAGGGACNATACTAGTGAAATGCTGCCTTGGTGTGTGCGTGTATCTAATATTTTTAATTGTGTTATATATACTTTGAATGTCTAAGTACATGTTCTGACAAAGATTAGGGACATTTCCATCAGACCAGCTCTCACGGTTCAACATGAATGTAGCAGTACGAGAGTATGCAGTCAACGCTGAACAATTTAACCTATTTGTCATTACTAATCTTATGGCTTATAAGTTATAACTGAGTTATTGTAATCTTGCTCCCTCAATAAAGAAATGGGACAGAATTTGTCCATTATTTTAGTCTAGTGATGATGGTATAAATGTTTTAATTTTATTAACAAATATTTGTTTCCTTTCCATATAAAAAATATCTATTCTAAATTAGACTCAGTTATTAAATTGATCAAATAATGACAACATTTTTTGAAAACATTTTACATAGATATTTTATGCAAATAAATTCTCAAACGAGGCTTTGAACATTATTTTGTTTAGGTGACTAAGATTCATTAACAATATAATATGTTGTCACAATTTAGGACTAAGATTTAATTGTAACGGTAATCAATATCTTATATTAAATCAAGATAATAAAATAATAACAATTAAAAATAATATTAGTGTGTTTTAATTGAGGTTTTTTCCCCGAATATAAAAGACAAAGTTCTTGGCAATTTGAACAATCAGATTCAATTGATCCTTGAATCACTCAATGGAATACCGTATGCTAATTAACTTTATCTTTTGTATCTTTAGAAGCATAAGAGTATTTGTTAATACTACACATTTATTTAATACCAGATGTATTAACATAGCTGAAAAAAATGTAAGCCTAATCTAAAATGCATCAACTTTTGGAAAGCTTACTCACCAAGTCCCCAGATGTTGCAGAGGTTTCTTGAGTGTCAAGATGATACCTTGATCGACTTAATCGATTTGAAGGTGGTGAGCCCGCCCTCACAGTAGTAGCTGTGGCACCCCCTGCCACTCTTCCTGGTGAGCTTATAATGTCTGTGTTAGTTGAAAGGGAAGGAAGGTTAGTTTTAGGACTTGGGGACTGCTTTAAAATATCATCAGCCTCGTTACTGGAATAATTTCCCTCAGAATCATCTTCATCTGAAGATTCCTCCCCAGTATCAACATTAGTTTCAATTTTTTGATGCGATTCATTATTTTCACTATCATTGTCATCATCCTTTAAATTCTTAGATAAGCATGTTTCGTTCAGATCTATTGGTGAAGAATGCACTTGACTGGCTGAGGACGTAAGGTCACTATTACTCACTAATTTTTTTTTTCTTCTAGTTTTACCTTCAACATTTTCAGACTTACTATTATTAGAATTTATATTCTTGCTAAGTTTGTATCCTAAAGTATGAAATGAGCTCTCTGGTTTAGGAGTTGAGGATATTGAATCTGGTTCACTAGAAACACATATTTTACTATGTGTATTAGCCATGATCAGTTTTTTATGGTTTCCATTGTTTTCATTATCAGTACACTCATCACAAACAACATGTCCCTCCTCCTCACCATCATCATCAGAATCATCATCATCCTCACTATTTTCATCAGCTTTGACATTTGAAGATGTAGTTTTATAAACATTACCGTTTTTTGTATTATTCAGATGCAATATTACCTCATTTGATGACGTACCCAACGATGATGATGAATTGTTGAAACGACTGCGGCGTTCAATTGGTGATGTAGCCGAATATCCACCGCCAATTCCTGCACTCGAAATACTTCGATTTGAACGAGTGGATGGAGAGGGTAATGAAGATTCACTGCTTGAATCAATTAATGGAGATCTGCGACTCCTTGGATATGAGTATCCACTCTTTTTAAATGTGTTGTCAGTGTCCGACTGAAAAGTTGTAACTGGTCGAGATGGTGGCTTTCCAACATCACGTAATGTTAAAGGTGGATTGCTTAAGTAATAACTTGGTGAATACTTATACAATTCTGATGAAATCGAAGATGACAAAGAGCCATGATGCCTCCCTAAAGAACTATTGTAACTGGTAGATGAACCTCCATCTACTATTCGACTCTTACTAGAGTCTCTCGACCTTGATGAGCCAATGCTAGAATTATATGAGCCAATAGATGGTTCACGACTTTTGCTTCTTTCCCTCACAGCACTTGAGGTAGAATTTACAGAGGAAGCCGAGTAACGGGATGATATTCCTGAATCTTCAGAAAGAGAAGAACTCGTACGAGAAAAGTATGGGACTGAAGAAGTTCTTCAAGAGTTGAATGGTTGTCACATGAAGAGACATGAAAAAAAAAAATCAAATACAATTGTATCTTCAATTCTTCAAAAGAAAAAGGCTCTGTACCCTGTACAACATAAATGATAGGCTTACATCATTAAATTAAATGTAAAAGATCTTCACCAAACCTTTTCGGTCATTTTCCATTAATAATTTCCACAAAAGGTGTATGGTATGATGTAAAAACATTTATATTTTTAGCAATTTTAAAAAACAGTCTTTTAATAGACATTCTAAAGATTTGGAATATTTTATTTTTCTTAAATTCTATATTACAGCCCAAATTACAGTAGAGTTTTGATATAAGTTGAATAGTAATAGGCCTCTCCTTAAACTACCGAAAAATCTAATATATGAGATAATCAGAAAAAATTATGATTTAAATGTTTTAATTAAAGTAAATAATCTCTCTCTCTCTCTCTCGCTCTAGCCACCTCTCTTCCCTTACCTAACTGCCTCCTTAGCCTCGTCTCGGTGAAACTAGCTGTGATTAAAATCCCTAAAACCCAGGCAGTCAAGCAACGCAAGCTTAACAACTGTTTTGAAATGAGCACTTATCATAATGTTAATTTACTATAGATCAAATGAAGAGAAATACAAGGTCATAATTAGTCTAGTAAAGTTAAATGATAATATTACATAGATTCTTGTGGTACTTTCAATATTAAATAGGCCTCTATAGGTCAAAGATTTAATTTCAGAAAGACAATGATAGAATTATGATACATAAGAGAACTAAAATACAATTATACAACTGGGTTTCTATGTTGGCAGTAGCAATGGTCTACACAACAAATAAGTTATTAAATATTTTTTTATATTTAATTTCATAATATTAATCAACTTAACTTTAAAATAATTTGGCTCTGCAAGAAAGAGATTATTTACATCCAAAAAACACATTTACTTTCAAGTGTTATCTTTCCCTGGTTTGTGTGTTAATAATGTTCATTGCACAATCATCCACATGAATTGTGGGCAAATCAACAAGAGCTATAAATAGTTATATGTGTAATGTGCAAATTTACAAGTTCCATGTCAATATGTATACCTGATCAATGTACATTCATAGTATTCTTTATTTTTTTAGCACTGCACCTTACTACCCATTCAGGTTGTACACTTATTTACTAATTGTACTAATTATGCTAGTGGTTTTAGGGATAAGGAAGGTTATATTTATAGGAAGTTTAGCGGCATTTCCATGGAGACAAAGTGTAAATCCATTATGGAAAAACCACCCTTAGTACACCTGGCCAATATTCGAACCTCGATCTCCTTATCAAAGGCAGTCTAGTCTACTGAGAGAGTAGTGACTTAGATCATGAGGCCCACTGAAGAAGGCTATTATTTATTTAAAATAAAATTGAGTTACAATACAGCCGTATATAAAAAATTGTATGTATTTCTTTGCAAGCTTATTTTTATCTATGGTTTTTCGTTAAAACAAATTTAATAATAAAATATCGGCCTAGTGATAAAAGAACATCAAAGTGTTATCAGTGCTCAAAGGATAAAATTTAATTTTAAATATTGAAAAATGTTATGAATTGTTTAGGCTATTTATTTTTTTAGTCATGAATAGGTGTATACATTTTATTTCCTAAATATTTTATTTGTGGTCAAAATAGTTTTCTTTTTAAAAAACTCATAAATATTTCATTTGTTAAAATTTGGTTTCATTTTAAATTGAAAAAGCACACTTTGAACACCCATACTTGTTTACAAGCCTTAATAGGTAGTTGTGACAGTTAGAAAGATAGTATAATTGTCTTACCTGGATGTAGGTGTGTATTTTGAAACATAGGAGGTTGATCTAGACAATCCAGCCCTACTAGAAGTCCAGGACCTGTCTAGTGAACCGCTGAGACTGCTTGATGTTCGATAATCTGTTCCACTAGATGACAAGCTATACCGACTATGTGAAATGGGAACAGGCATGTTTCCAGTTTTCTAATCGTGTATAGCATCTACCAACTAGAGAAGAAAATTCATTACTAGCTTTGTTTTATATAACAAACATAATTTAGAGTTAAAATAAACATTGAAAGGAGGCTAGAAGAACAAGTCCTACACACTTATCACAAAAGGGCAACAACAGTATCTAAGTGACCATGATAAACCTATAGTCAGGCTGCCATAGTCTAGTTAGTGTTTTACTCACTTCTGCTGAGGACTGATGTATCCTGAAAATTTTGTAACTATGTGTTTTGTTGTATTTTAATTGTGAACTTTGAGGCCTACAACTTTCTGGTAAGTGTGTAGGCTTTGCTCTTCTAGCCTCCTTTCAATGTTTAATTCAATATAGCTGTTTGGAACAATTTTTCCTTTGTTTATAATTTAGAGTTGGAATTAATAATTTTCTTTCTATTAGCTTTTATACTAAGTAAATACTTCTGGTGTTGAGTAAGACTTCACGAAAAAATGTGATTTTAGCGGAGGTTAAATGAAGTGATTGCACACCATCTTTTAAATCACCGCATTATGTTTGCGGTAAAGGCAGTCATATTTTCCCATACTTATTGATGCTGATATGTAAACAGATGGTATTGTACTGTATCAATTGGTTAGGCACCATCAGTTATACAAACAGTATATTGCCTAGTTCCCAAAGCCCAAGATCAGAAATGAGGCCTTTCAAGATAATTAACTTCACAATTTAATGTGTGCTCTTTTAGTAAATTGATTTGTTATGCAAAATAAAATGTGTTTATTAAACTGTGTCAAATATATAGGCAATGATCTCATATCTCCTTTATTGAATTTGTGGCAATAGGACAATTTGTCTTGAATACTATTCCAAACTGTGTGCTGTTAAAGCTAAGATCCAAGAGTTGTGTGTAAGATAGAGGGAAAATCATGTCCCTCTTCCCCAACATTTTGAATTATATCACTTATCTCCGAGGGTCAAGAATATTATCAACACTGTGTAAAGTGTTGTTTTTTTATAAGCAGAAGGTCTACTAATTGTATCTAATCTCCCCAGCCTCCATATTCACACTTTTCTGCGAGCTCACTATCTGATCTTGTTGTGAGATCACTTCATATATAATTGTTTGTCACTTGAGTTTCCGGAGGAATCAAAACAAATGGCTTATATTAGTTACAAACTAATACAATGGGACCTGGATAATTTGAACTTGAAGAGACAAGGGAAAATTTGAATTAGATAAGTTTTTTTTAAAAGGAATTCCCTTTTCCACTTCCTTTATCACCAAATCATAAAATGGAGGCCCTACAGTTTACCGTGGGATCCGAACCACGGTGGAGCCTGGCATTCCTCCCATTCAGAAGTTGTGATTAATACACATCTTGTCAGAGGTGAAGGAAGGGTTTGGTAATCAGGAGGACTAATAGAGACAAGTGACAGATAATGGTCTTAATACACATTTTATTTGAGCTTTGAACTAGATTTATTAAACACATGGATTGAAATATGGATGAAAATAAGTGGTCAAAAAACCGTTGCAGCCCTTTTAAAAAAAAGTAAAGACTCTCAAAGAATATCAAAATTCTCATGAGGAATTTCTTTCTCACCTGACTAGGCTTCTCGTTTCCCATCTGGAATCTGCATGAAGTGCATACTTTCATGTGTGTTTTGATTTCACAATTTAGTAAAACCATCCAATCATTTACTTTCCTAAATTCTCTACTAACTCAGTGTCACCTCTTTTTTTTTAAAAGGGCTGCAACAGTTTTTTGACCACTTATTTTCCTCCATATTTCAATCCATGTGGTTAACAAATCTAGTTAAACGCTCAACTAATATGTGTATTAAACCTATTATCTGCCACTTGTCTCTATTAGTCCTCTTTGAACTGCTGTAAGTGGAGTCTTTCTTTATGAGAGTCCTCTGTTGTAGTTCCTGTGATATTAAATAAATAATATTAAAAAACTAATATCATACATTTAATTAATCAAACTTAATAAGACTTCACAACGATGATGTACTTTTTTACTGTACAGGCTGTCAGTGTTTCTCAATATCGCAGAAAATTTAAAAAATAAATATCTCCAATAAAGAAATAAGAAAGCTTCACTAAATACAGTTCAAACAAACTGAAGTAACCACACAAAGAGCTGGAAGGGAAGGAAAGCTGTTGAGGGAAGAGCACATGAACAAGTATATATCAGGGCTGTACAGTCTGTTCATGATAAGTTTTTACCTGGATGACAGTTCAAAAATCATATGAGTAGGTTTTGGGTTGCCAACACTTGTAAAAGATCACTGTTTTGTTATGAATGTTAAGTTTTTTAATTACATGTTATATTTTACATTTAAAATAACATAAACTTAAGTTTTCTTATACTGTTTCATAACTTTTAATCATTTCTTTTTACCCAATCCAAAACAATATTTTAAAAATAATTAAAAGGATTTTTTCCCCATTTTGGAATGTTATCTATGATGTGTAATACAGTGCATACATTAGTACCTTTTAATACAGGCAACGTGTTTACTTGGAAAAGAGAAAATACTTGTCATTTTTATATAATTATATAATAAATTATTTTATCATATTTTGAAATATTTAACTGAATAAAATATTTGTATCCACTGTGTGGGTGCATCGCTGTAAAGAACTTGTTTCCGTCATGTTCAATCACATGGTTTAAATTCGTCGGTAACCATTTTGAAGCTATGTTTGTTAGACCTTTTGTGAAAATGTTGTGAATAATATTTTTTTAAAGTGGAATAAAATGATAAACAAGCTTTGTGCCTGACCTCAAATAAATATATAAATAATATTGGCCTAAATTACTGTGGTTAGTTATAACATTCATACATTACCATACGTTTTCATTACAGTTATCCAAAGTGACAGAAGTCAGTTGTTGGCATATTGCTACAATAGGGACTATTTCCTATATCTAATAACTTATTGAGCTGTCATCCAAGTAAACTAAGGTCATGAATGTACTATATGTTTCGAGCAGTCACTTTGCCAAGATATTATTATTATTATTATTATTATTATTATTAGCACCGCGTCTTACTACCTGTTCGGGTTATACGCACGTACGCTAATGTGCAATGGTAGGGTGATTGTGAGATGAAATGAAGGACCTACAGTTTAACGTGGAAATCCGAACCACGGTGGAGGCATGGCATTCCCCACATTCAAATAATACAAATGAATATAAATTGGGCTAGGAGTGTTGCTATACAGTGTACCATCAAAGAAAAAAAAAATGCAAATCAAGTAATTAATGTCTGATTAACTATACCACTAATTATAGGTTATTATTTATATCAAGTATTTTAATATATTTATGATTATAATGCTCTTTTGGAATGTGACTTTTGTAAAAAAAAAAGTTTGAGAAAGTGTTCTTGCCTCAAGATATTTATGTAAGTCAAGGTTATACATTCTCTTTCACCTAACATCAAATAGCCAATTGACAACAGATATCCAGTTTTCCGTTTGGGTTGTAGTTTCAAAAATTAAAGATGTTCGTTTCCTCTACTCACTACACCCCTCCTCTTTCCATACTATTCAGTTTTGAATAAATGTCATTTAACAACGACTATGCTTATTGTCTATATTATTTTTAAAGGAACTTGATGCACCTTCTTTAGCCCACATTTTCATGTCCTCTTTTATGCAAAGGTATATATGATGAATCCTTGAAAACAATAGCTCAGTTGCCCTACATTAGTTTGTTCAGATTGCCTTCAAATATAGACGTTTAATAGCCTAATCACAAGATGTCAAATAAGTGGATGAAAATAATTAAAATGTTATTAATTGGCCAGTCATTATATATAACGAATACCAGAGCTGTTGTACAGTAGTGATTAATATTTCAGTTAAACATCAACATAAATTTACCTTTCAATAAGAATATCCCTCCTCTAAACCCCTAAGTCTTTAATTTTTCACTTGGTATTGTTGTTTAATGAACGAAAGTATTTTTTTTTAAACAAAGCACAGAATCACTGTCGTTAGCATTGCTCTAATGAAATATTTTAACCACATAGAGCACGAAAGGCAAACCAAAACTGACTTAACACTATTCCCCGTAAAAACAACGTCTAATGTGTCGTAGGTCCAATTGGACGTGGTCATGAAAGCTTTACCCAGTTTCCATTTTAAGCTATGTGACGTCAGTTTGGCAAAAATATAGTTTGCTAGCGAGCCAAGCTATTCATATCAATTCTTCGGATGCAATTAGTGCAACAAAAAATCTCCCAAATCAGGTCACAAGAGTGAAAGTGAGAGCTTACACTATATCGGAAATAAACATAACAAGGAGTGTAAATATATTTTTAAATAATTAAGTACGACTCCGCCTACTTCTTGTTTTAATGTTGGCACTTAAAATTGATTTTTAGCAATTAAATAAGTGTTGAAAAATAAATTTCCATAGGCTACGGATTTTGATCTCATTTGAACTCTTATAAATTATTATAATGTTAGGCTATTTATAATTTGTTAATATGGTTTGTACTATTAAGAATGTGTTATAATCACTCATTCCGTATAGGTATTCGAATTCACCTGTGAGGTACTCGATCGCAAAGTGAATACTAATTAGAGATAGGCACGACTGTTCAGTGTTGGTAACATAACAGTTTTACGTGATTCGGTTCACTGAAATGAGCTGTTTATTTTGGTACTTCAATCGTTAACCATTTAATGACCTACATCTATGCCAGTGACATAATTATAGAGATTGGTATAAAAGTGTTTATTGCTTAGAGATGTGGGTGGTGAAGAGGAGTAGATAGCGTTGATGAACGAGAGAAATGTGAAGTCCCTCTCAACAAAAATAAAGATGATATACCTAGTAATTCAGGGGGTAAAATCGGCCTTTTCTTTGTCATTTTGTATCAGAGATCGAAATTGACTGAAGAATCAAGATTGTTTACTCTCTCGCCCCGTTGTTGGCACCGAAACTGATCGCTTCAAGAAGGTGAATTAGCTATTTAGTACAGTTTAGAGAATCGTTAAATTTGCACTATGCACATTTTTATGAAAGAATATTTCTCTTTTGAAAAGGAGATGTGCTTCGTTATTACCATAAACAAATAATATCTACGAGCCTTACACCTATTTTATGCTGTCACTATAGTGCACAAACTAAAATTAAAAAGAAAAGTTTTTTGGAGAGGCAATAGTGTCAGGTCACCTCGTAGTTCACTTCTGGAAGGTAAACTATTAGAATGATAAATTAAGCGAAATTGTTAAACTAAAAACATTCGTTCGCGAGCTACACATCTCTACAAGAGAACCCCATGGCTTAAGGCCGTTCTCATAGAGCTAGTCCGTAAGTGCGCCACTCCACTCATTCTTAAAGTTCAGACAGCGGCACATTTAACTTATCCTAGTAAGTTATCCGGTGTGTCATCATCAAATAATAAAACAGTAGACAACTTCCTTTAAGGCTGGTTTTGTATACATGCATAAAAAATCATTAATAGGGAATAGTATTCACGTTTATAATCGATACCTAATGAATAGTGTACAATGCATAAAGTGTTTATGCTTTATTCATTGAGTGTATTATGAATAATTATTGGACTTGAGACGTATAAGGCAATGAGAATGAGATGGGAGGATATAGCCAAATAAGCGCCAGTATACAAACAGAGCAAAATAATTTTCTTATGTATTCATCATGTTTGAAATGTCTTGTGGTAGCCATACCTGTTTGTTATTCATGAATTATCTTTGTTTTAGCGTCTATGACAATGATTGTCTTAAACATTGTAAATGAAGAAGCGTTACATATTCATTCTGCTATAGGTACCGTGTTTAGACATTGATTTCAATAATATAACTGAATGGACATCTGCGGCTAAATTTTCGAGCTGTCGTCTGCACAAAATTGTATAAAAGACAAGGAAACTTTCGGGTATCTCTATTTCTCCTACGCACACATAAGAGGAAATGTGACATTACAACATCGTTCACTAATTTTTATGGATATATTAGATATATCAATGTATAATTAGTTAAACGAAATAAATGGGTTAATAAAAGGTTTTAAGAGGATAACTAAGCTCAACACTCATTACTTATTTCTTTAAATAAGTTGATAGGCTAAAATAATAATACCCACAAGCCTATAAGCTAAATATTCGTTTGAACGTAAGACTTCTACACAAAGTTTGTCATTCGAACAGAAGTAATCGGGTTTTTAGCGACCTTATTTCATTGAAGTCATCAAACATTAAATATAATATGGTTTCTGAAAGCAATATACAAGCTGAGAGCCAACTTTAAATATATTTTGATATAGTAAAACAAGCCGTATAACCTAAATGATGGTTTGAATGTAAAACTACTACACAAAGTTGTTATTAAACACAAGTAATTAAGTTTTAATATTACTTATTTCATTATAGTTATCGAACATTAAATATAATATGGCTTCTGAAAGCAATAGGCTATACAAGCTAAGAGCCATCTTTAAATATATTGCAATATAGTAATACTTCATACAAGCCCATAACCTAAATGATCATTTGAATGTAAGACTACCACACAAAGTTTGTCATTCAAACGAATGTAATTAAGTTTGAAGCTACTTTTTTTTTCAATTTAATTATCGAACTTAACATTTAATATTGTTTCTAAGACAATCATATAAGCTAATAACCAATTTTAAATATATTGTAGTTTTGGTTGAATGTAAACAACATGGGCATTAAATTTATATTTTAATATATCAAAGATTTTATTGTTATTTGTACAGTATTACCTTTAAAACTGAATTTTACATCCTTTAATTTAAATGTGTCTTCAGTCAATTGAAGCATAATACTTCACAATTTTAAAAAAAATTACTCACTAAACACACGTTTTTTGAACAAGAACATTGAAAGAAACCCTTAAATATGCTCCCTCGCTAGCAAGCAGACAACAAACTTTAGCGTCACAATTTGGTCAATTACAAGGGGTGTGTTTATGTCAGTGATCTCTATATTATACTTGTGTTATTTTATATTAATAAGAAGAAGAAGGAAAAGAAACCGGGTGTCTATTGGCAGAGTTTGGCAGCCTGACAACAGAAAAGATGTAGAAAAGGGATCGAAGAAAATTGTGATTTGTAATTGTAACACCCTCTCTGAGTCCTCATACTACCCGACCAGTGAAAGTAATAAAAGGGAGAGGATGATCTTACATACAAGATAAATGGATATTATAAAAATATGTAAATTCAACAATGAGCAGTTTATTCAATTGAAAGACAAAGCGCAGTTAACAGTACATGGTCTCATTATATCATAATGAGTTCTGTTGGAAATTATACTCGAAGTAAACAACTTTACATAATTAAAGTTGCGCGAGTGTATTCACCAAAAAGACGCATGAAATCCATCATCAAACTGATGGTTCAGTCTATAGGAGACAATATCATTACGTATAAGTTATAAATGTGATACTAATTTATAAGGGCCTAAAGGGCACCTTAAAATTGTTTCGAAAATTTCGTACTTCCCAGAGTACGATATACTAATTTAAATTAACATTAAACTTGACGACCATACTATAAAATATACAATACGTGAGAGTTTGGCTTACAGACCTAAGCCAAACTCCCCCGGGACTATCTGAATCTGAATAGAAAATGGAACCAACAGTTCCACCAATAAACAAGACTTTAACGTTCAAAAGGATTTTACGTTAATATAAAACATAGAAATATTAAAAGAGTAAAAGAATAAAGTCATTCTAATTCAATATCCAAAAATAAATGTTACATTACGTTAAGTTAATCCAAACTATAAACTAAATTTATAATAGCTACTTCGCAGATCGGAAAAAGTGTTACAAAAAATTACTATTCCTAACGATTTAATATTAACTTGTGAAACTCAGAAATAAACAAAGTATATATATGAGAACTAATATATAAGCAAATGTTCAAGCGCCCAAATGGCGATCATGATAATAGTCTGACATTTTAAACTAATATTTTTAAATAATTATATACAAGATTTTAGAGTCTAAAATAAATTAGAGTCCATTACTCCAACCGTCAAAGTGACGATATGATACTGTTTACAAGTTTTATCCCGCCATTGGCCAGGTCCATGCCAATGGTCTAACGTCGATGGTTGATCGTAAGATAGTCAATTATT
>CABFOV010002805.1:0-36777 GCA_902141375.1 Timema poppense
CACAGGCCTTAGAACTTTTGTTCACTGAAGCGGGTAGCTCTGCAATGCTCTACTAGGAGTTGGTGGCTACATCCTAGGTTAAGATGACAATTCCTTCCCGAAATACATCTTATTTCTTGGACAGATCTTGTCCCCAATTTCGCCCCCGACTTGTTAGCTAATTAAATGAAAGTCGAAAGGTGTATGGATTAAAAAAATATTTTTTTCTTATCATTTTATAAAATGTTAAATGTAAAATTTGTTGATAATGCGCCTCATCATAATATTTTTCACCCATTTCATCATTGAAAAAAACACCTTTGTTCCTGAGCATGTGTAGGCTAATTCACTACTTTCATGTGTCGTATTCTATCAATTCACTTATATATATATTATGACATTTCATAGAATTAATTTAGTGACACTATCGTATTGCGAGAGCGATGTTGATGTCCTGAGCAGAATATAGGGACTGACTCAGCAACACGACCTGCGCCATGATTATGATATCGTGTATCGAAACATGTCGGCCATAAATTAATCGACGTAATACGCCGATGCCAGCTAAGGAGGAAGGGAACCCAATACAAGTTAAGACTTCGTACCATCGTCTAAATTGAAATTTTAATAATTTTTTATGTTGTAAACCACTTTCTGATATTTCTATAATTCCATTACTCAATACTTTCAAATGTTTAAACCTGCCTAATTCGTTATATGTCTGTTTTGATTTTTATCCAATGTTATTTTCGTTAATTTATTACTTTAAATAATGTATATGTGGTTATATAAATGTTTTAGGAGGAAGGTTACTATTTGACCTGATGGTATTCTTCAATGACAATTTTAAACTTCTACATGTTATCATATACTTTTTAAGTTTATAAAAGCGTAGATGGTATGTTTCTCTAATACTATTGATATTATAATTCTCATTTTATCAAATGTTTTTGCTTTCTTAACTTGCTTTATTATATAACCTACCACATTTGTAATTTTAACTTTAAAGGGCTTCGAAGTCTTAGCTACAATATTCCCAAATTGTTATAATTTTTTGTAGTTAATAATATTTCGACATCACTCAATATATCATGTCATAATGAATCATGAAGTCAGCGGTTAGAAATAATCTCAGCTCGCACTTAAATGCATTTTGTGCTCTGCTGCTTAAGACAAACTTTGAACCAAACATCAATATGTTGGTTAATAAAACACAACATGTTTCAAACTATTATGGAAAAGATTGTGTAAGTTTTTGTTTTTAATTATTTACATACCAATTTATTCTTTTTTTCTCTGAAAGCGTTACTTTTTTTTATTTATTTTAGGTTATTGAAATAATTTTTTTCTAAAACACTCTCTTTAAACATCTTACAAATTATCCTTATTTAAAATGTTGGCCTCGCATTATAAAAATTTACAATTTGATTTGTGTTAGTTGATTAATTACATTTCCAAATATTCATTAAGTTTTGATTTTTAAATTTTCAAAAAACAAACAAAAATAAAACCTAATTAAGAGGTGGCACACTAGAGTATTTCAAAATTCAGTTATTTCTTAACTGGCACACTGGCTGGAAAAGTTTCGCCATCCCTGGCATAGGGTGTATTATGTAACATTTAAATGGCAGCTACTTTCTCCGGTTCCTACTAGTGATTTGAGAGCGGCTGTCACTTTTTACTTTGGTGCCTTTATCAAAGCAACCATGTAGCTACCACAAATTACGATGAGATTGAGCTTGGCACGGCTATCTAAACTCTAGACCAGGGGTCGGCAACCTACGGCACGCGTGCCAAGAGTAGCCCGCGGAATGACTTTCAATGGCACGCTGAGCTATTTGAATATAAATAATATAAACCCTTTATTTTTAATTAAAACCATTGATGTGAGTAATAATTTAAATAATTACGAGTTTTATGTTTCAATTATTCAATTGTTTTGATTCAAACTTTAAAATAATGTATTTAGAATTTATATTTTACAAAACACATTTATAACTGTTGTATTTATACTTATTGCTTTGATTTATATTAAAATATTAAATACTCAAGAAACAAAAGTTATTGAATGTATTAGATTTAGAAACATGTTGTTACATTTACATTTTACAAGATCCACATAAAATTTGTTTTAATAGTTGTACTAGTTAACTGGTATAACAATATAAACGATCTGCGTGGGTTTGGGTTGGTTGTCACGCTGAGCAACTTTGCAATCAATATTACCTCGGCACAACACAACTAAAAGTTTGCCGACCCCTGGTCTAGACGCTATGATTAAAAGGTAAAATGTCTTGTCTTATTTTAAGTTGTAATTTGTGTAACTCTAATAAAACCTTCTGTTCATAAAGTGTACTTTAAATCGCTTAGTAATATTTAAAAAAAATATCTTTTTGTGATTCTTAAACACGATACAGTTCTGATAAACCCTTTAAAATGGCATCTCCACGTGTCCTTGGTGAGAACTGTTTTCCATTCACTCGAAGTAGTTCTCAGTGTCTTCAAACACACTCGTAGACAACATTAAATACTGTCATAAAAAAGTCGACAGCGGCATTAAAAAAACTTTCTCTCGCAATCTGAACACAAAGTATCTCCAAAGATATATATCGTGCAATGTTCTATTCCCTTGCCCCCCACCCCGCCCCCACATTCCTCTATTCTTCATAATATACTGCCTCTGAATGACTGCATAATATCCGAATACTTTTTTTTGTTGTCGTTATAGGGCAAAATACTTAAACTTTTCATTGTAAGAGAAAGAGAGAATATATTTGAAAACATATAAAAAACACGAAAAATTGGTATGGCATAAGGGAAGCAGAAAGATAAAGGAAAGGAAAAGAAATAGTAAGAAATCTTAAGAAGGCGCCATGCGTGAAAGAGGCGGACTATTTGGTAAATGTGGCAGAAAATATATTCAGTAAGGGGTCGAAGCAGTTGGCCATGATGGTATCTGTATGAGTTTTCTTTCTTAATCTGAATGTGTGTTCTTGATATGACATCTAAGGAGTGGTCATACAGGAACTAAGATCAAGGGTCAAGTCACATTTTTTGGGAAGGCTAGTCTGGTGTGTTAAAAAAAGAACAAGATGTGAGAGACTAGGAGTATTTATTTTCAAGACGCTGAATCTTATAAAACGTTGATATTTTTTGGTTGAAAACCTTCATCGAATTACAGTCAAATTCAGATAGGAAGATCTTTTTTTAACTGTTACAAAACTTACTAAAACAATGATAATATTATATCTATATTCATTTTCAATGTAATCTTCAACCATAAGTTTTGATAGATACAGTCAGGTCATACGATATGCACTTGCAACTTTTGATAGATATTATCAATAACTATAATATTACACTAATGATTTGGTAAAATTGTGTCAATTTAGGCAGCAATAAACTATGTTTTTTATAAATGGCTTTTCATATTAAAATTAGACTGCAATAGCTATAAAATAATACTAATAAAATGGTAACATTTTATCAATGTTGAACGTAAAATAATGTGTTTTTTTATTAAAGATTCTTATAACCAAAATATTATTATAAAAAAACTATTTAAATTAATACATTTACAGCCTTTGCGGACGAGAGACCAAACTAAAAATTTTTGAAACTTGGTTTGATTCCCAACGGTGTCTCAAAAATAATTTAGCATTTGTTTACCGGTTCCTACTACTACTACTATTCAACCCCTATAATTATTAGCGCTTTATTTATCACCCGTACTGTTGACCACGTGGTACATGGTGTAAGGCTCACTGGATTTCAGGCAATGGAGATATTGAGGTTCGAATCTTAGCCAGGCGCACAAAGGGCAGTTTTCCACGTGTGATTTATCGCAGTGGTTTTCCCATCTCTTCTCCACGCTAATGAGGGTGCATTTCCTGCTACTCACCCATACAAACACTTACATTTATACGTTAATAACTGTTGGAGTATAGGTGATAGTTAAAATAGAAACTAATAAAGGTGTATAAGCTATTAATCATAGCACCAGGTGGTATCGTCAGATGTTTTAGCGTTTTATTTTTAATTTTACTTGATGAGTCTTTCCTGTGTCCTTGAAGATTTGCCTCTCTCATAACTATTTAAAAAAAACATAAAATCTGTTGTCAGTAATGTTGTCGCAAAATATTATTTTCTTAGGCTTTATTTTGGAAAAAATATTAGCTGACATGCTCAGATGTATTATTCCACGACAATACAAGAAAAAAACTTATGATAATAAAAATTCTTAAATCAACTATCACTAATTTCATTTAAGTATATACCTAGATTCAAATTGATGTTGTTTATATTGAGTTATATCAATAATTTCACTGTCTAAATTGATTGCCATAATTTATCTAAGTTCGTAAAATATTGGTTTCTCTTTTTATTACTTTCTCTGGTTCAAAAGTTAATTAGTGGCATAGTTATGTTTCCCAAGGGATCCTCAGAGCATCTAAAGATATAATTCTTCGTAGGTATTCTTAGGACTGTCTCAAGAGATACGATTCCTTAAAGATTGATTCACACGTTCGACGAAAAATAGAAAGCAGAATCTGCGCAGTTATTCACACACTTTTAAGTTGGCCCATGATCCATTGTAACGCTTTAAAACAGCTTATTATCAACCAATTTTATTTCCTAGTGATTAAATATATAATTTAGATCAAATTTAGGCACAATCCAATACATCGATACACACACTTTACATTAACGGGTTATTTCAGATCTCCTCACAACAACCAACGGAGCTGTCTGCTTTCTTCTGGCTGTAGATCGCATGCGTTGACAAATGCGCATGCGCACTAATTTGAGATGGTTGGTTCTGAGATTTGATTGGTTCTCTTGTAGTTAACATCTCGAGCAGAGCGGACAAAGGAGAAAATAGTTGAACTTCAGCAGAACAGCTCGCGTCGATTAAGCGGAAATCTTGTGATTGGCTTAGAGCGCGTCACGTGACCACGTTTCTGTTCCGCGCTAGTTTATAGGCGAGCGTGTGAATCCACAGTAAGAGTTCTTGGATTTGTATCTGGATATGTCATGAATTTGTGGATGGTTTCAAGGGCCAAGGTTCCTTAAGTGTTCCTGGACTTGTCCCTGAAGATAATTTATAGGCCCAAAAGAACTTTGGAACTGTCTCCAGGGATAATTTTTGTAAATGTTCCTGGGACTGCCTAAATAAATAATGTGATGTCATGCAATGTGGTGATGTAATAAAAAAAAACAGCGTTTGTATTTTGTTATTATTGAGGCGTAAAATAACCTCGCTATAGTTAAGGCCATCAAAACTTAATACTAAAAAATAAATAAAAAATACGTCCTGTCTCATTTCCGGCTCGGACCATACGCATTTTAATTACTCCATTAGGATAGTCTTTAAGAAGGTATATTTTAGAAGAATTTAGCCACATTTGTGTGAAGGTAGAGGGTGAAACAATTTAGGAAAAATAATCCAAAACCCACCCGGTCGGGTGTCGATTTTGTCCAATGAAAATGCGAGTGCCGCATTTACTTTAATCGATTACAAACTAGATTTACCAAATCAACAGTTTTATGTTATAAACTTGATTAGTCGTCGCATGTAGATATACTTAGACCATTTAAAATGATCTTATATGCATTTATTGTCCTTTGTTATGGCAAATATTTGTATCTAATATACATTATCAAAGGATTTTGAAATTCAAACTTTTAGTTTCATGTAATTTTGTAGACACACCATCTTTTTTATGAATTATTTTAATGGTCTTACTCTAAGTTATTCAATAAGTATTCCTACTTCAGAAGTTGTTTTTTTGTAACACTGCGTCTTACAACCGATTTGGGTTGTACGCTTATGTACTATTTACGCCAATGGGTTAGGGATGAGTAAAGTTGAATTTAGAGGAAGTGCACCAGCATTTGCGGGGAGAAAGTAAGAGTGGGAAATCATTAAGAGGAAACCACCCTACCGGGATTAAACAACGATCTCCCTGTCATCGGCAGTCCGATCTATTGCGAGAATAGCACCTTAGAACATGCGACTACCGAAGCGGGTTACTTCAGAAGTTGAAAATGATCTTAGGTTACAAATATAGCCATCACAGACATATTACTTAAACGAGTTGAAAGGTTAGTATTTATTTCTAGAATAAGTACTGCGAAATTTTCCCCCCAAATGTCATCAATTCTACCTACATCGGTGGACACATGATCTAACGCGTCACTCATGTGTTGGACTGGATTGTAACTGACGTGAAAATTGGGGTTTGAATCCCGGTTGAGAATACTGAAGGCATCAATATAGATTTTTTTTTAATATTCTGGTCATTATGACAATCTTTTTTTCCCACGATTTCTAAACAGCCAATATCTATTTTTTCGATTTATGACTTTTTCTCCCCCTACAACAATGATCGAAATATCTTTCTTCTCCATGGAAAAAAAAAGTTTAGAAAGAAAACTCCCCCACCCCCACCCCCGCCCCGAAGCTCAGTAATTTCGACATCTTCCCCCCATTCTCTTCCCCTCGATCACAAAGAGACAACAATGCGCGTTATGTTGGTTACACTGCACGCTCCCTCCCCTCCCCCACCACAATCCTGCTATGTACAATACACTCACGGAACCTCTTCACGTGAATCTCCTTTATCTATGACTTGGAGGTCCGTCATGATTTTCATCCTTCATAGATTCACAATACAAACTCTTCTCAAATTCATTCTTTTATTCCATCCATGGTACATTCCTCTTTCTTTCTTAAAAAAAGATATTAAAAAAATCGTTCTCTTGCACCCTTTCTTTGCTTGTATCTTCCTCAGCTTCCCTTCTCGTTGGTGTTTTATTTAAAGATGGCCTTATCTCCATTATTTATAAACATTAATATAATCGGCTGACCTCTTGGTTTAGTGGTCACCATCATCCATTGCTACTAATCTAGACGTCCCGGTTTCGACTCCCTGTGGTATCATAGGTATTTTTCCCGAAGAGGAATCGTTCCTCTGGTCACCATGGTTTGGTTGATAAGGGTTGAGCTATGCTATACCCACCTCAGTAGCGTAGTTAACTAACACACTAGTTTTGTGTTGAGCTAGACCGCCGAGGACGGGGAGATCTAGGTTCGAATCTGGATCGGGTTAACTGGTTTTTTTCTCTCTCTATATTGTTTTACACTCTCCCTCCACGCAAATGTGGGTTCACTTACTCTAAATTCAACCTTCCCAATTTCTAGCCCATTAGCGTAATTAATACTTTAGTGTATAGCCCGAACGGGTAGTAAGACGTGGTGCTAAACAAAATAAATAATTAAGTTATGTTTAAAACTTCTACTGTGAGCACATAATAATAATAATTATCATAATCATCATCACATCATTTCATCGGGTTGAAATAACCGCATCTACTTGGTGCACCGATCTCAGAAGACGATTACATATCCACCACTGCCAGTAGTAGACCAACCACCAAACCCTGGTGGGAAATATCCTGTATTTTTATTTATTTACTGGTATCATAGTTTTATCATCTCTGTGTAACTTTTATCCATCAATAGTTTAACAAATACATTGTGTTGGCAACATTTTATTGACCTGACGCATGCGCAAGATGGTTCTTAACTAGAGCAGGGGTTTCTGATATTTACTAATTAACGTACAAAAAAAAAATTTGTTCCTTAATGAAGGACCGGCAGGGTACAAATACTTGGGGATAAGCCCAAATATTTGTATAGAAAGCCCTAAACTTGGTCAAATCATGCGCTCTATTTAGAAAGTTTCTACCGAATTTTCATACGTCAATTTTTGTAGTTTCTAATTTTATCAACGAATTGATTTCATGTTTAGGTTAGGTTTCATCTTACACATGAGCTCACCAACAAGTTGGTAAACAAATATCACAAACACGTAATTGAGGAGAATATAGTTGATGTGGCAGTCCCGCCATTTTATTTTAACAGCGAATGAACCAAATAGGCCAGGCGCTAGCTTAACTTTGAGTATACATTTCAAGTAAGACAAAATTTGACTTTTGATCCATGTTTTGGGGACCCCGTTTAGTATGAAAAGTGATGTTATAAATTCTAGGGGTGGTCGACAACCCGTGGGGGACGGGGTGAATAGTGCGCTATGGGTGGAATTTTGTTTCCTCTAGAACGTCCAACTCATTCATCCTATCAAGATAAAAAAACAAATCTACTTTGTTCTTATTAGGTAGGATTGTAATTATGGACTTTGTTTCTCAGTTGAATTTTATAATTTAATTAAATCTAAATTTTAAAAAAAATGGCAAGTAAAATGTAAAATAACTATAATTATGTCCATGTATTCATTTTGTATAGATATTATGTCTCAACTACCTGAGAAAGTCTTAAATCCTTTTAAACAAGGAAATTTTTCATTAAAACGGGAGAATGGAAAATGTAATTCTGTTGCCTGTGATCATGCCCTCGAGAAAATACTCATCCTTTCTTCTAAAGTTATTGGTGGATGGACAGGAATATCTAGTAATATTCAAGCGACAAACAAATGGTATCTGCTTTATCACAGTAAGTCGTCATTGCATGACACTTTTAGATTACTATGATTTGATCTCAGATCCCATTGGGGACAGAAGAATATTCGCACAGGGAATGGGGCACAAATATAAGAGACAGAGATGAAGGTGATATGCAAACAAATATCATATTCTTTTTTAAAAACGATAATCAGCGAACAAAATTGTTTATGTAACATTGTGAGTGGCTTAGTAGTAAATGGAGAAGAAGTAACCTAATTCTTTCTCAGGGTGAAAACCATTGGTAAAGAAATGTAGGCACGAAAACTATTAAACATAGCGTTTAGTCGAAAAAATGGAAAGCTCTTTTTCTCCTCCGAAACGGATTGCTGTTAAATATTTTGCATACCCAGCAACATAATCCAATAAGAAAGATAACCATAAAAAAGGAGCTTTATAGAAAATAACTATCTACATTATAATTTTCTTTTAGCTATACAGAGAAACACTAGTACTGAAGAGTTGATAAAGCAACAGTAATGTTTTATCCCCCCCGCCTCGGCCTTTCATGGTCCTTGGTCTGGCATTCTAAAAAAGAAAAAAAAGAAAGAAAGCAAAATTGATGAACGAAATTTCATTAGAGAGCAATTTCACGAGAAATATGAATATATTTCTTTTAATCTGGAGGAAGTGCACTTTATTTGATGGAATGGCACTTATACATTCCGTACCGTTTGTGGTCCTTTCGAGGATTTAGCAAGTTTTCATTTGGACAGAATAAGAAAGTGTTGCGACAAACTAATGTTACATGTATTGACGTAGCTTTTGGCACGTACGTGAAAGCATCCATAAAATTTGAGGAGCAAGAGAGATCAGTTCGTGAAGATTCACTAGTTGTGAAAATAAAAGGCGAGAACACACAACTTCCAAAACAGTAATCTAGATACCCACACACTTAGGAAAACCAAACCCTTTAATGTCTGTTCCTATAGATTTTCATTTTACAGAATGCTTAGATTCCAAAAGGCTGTCCTTTTTATTATTGGTGGAGAGTTTTTGAATGGAACCGAATGCTTTGAGAAAAACGATGAACCCCATGTTTTCAGGGTAACACATTTCGCAAGTTATCACGTGTAGGCTGATTCTAGACTGTTCTTTCATGCTTATGAAGCTGTTAAACAGAACTATTCATGCAATATTGATATTCAAAGTCCTGACACTAACATTTTCATAATTAAAATTCGATTTTGGAATTATTCATAGCTGTTGGTTGCATTGGCCTTTTGATAATTGCCGGGGTCAGTGAAAATAGATGTCTGTGGTACTACATTGCTTCAGAGTATTATGGGGATGCAGTGCTAACGTTACATGCTCTGACAGGGTGTGACATAACAAGTAAACCGGGTACAAAAAGAAGAGACCTAAAATCTGCAAAGCAAACCGTAAATATCGATATATAATTCTCCTAAACTTAAATACCTTTGTAGAAAATCAACTAAAAGTACTTGAGCTGTTATATTTATATCTTGTTAAGAAGCCTGGACAAACTTGTGATGCGAGTAGACACATTTTACTTTGGGCCAACCCTAACGTCTTAAATAATATTTGTTTTCTACTCTGCACTTCTGATAGTTTTAGACTTCAAGTTCTCCGAGTATTAGCTTAGCTTCATGTTTGGTAGAATTCATTAAATGCATTTGTTGAGATTTGGCTACGCTACAGATTCTGAAGGTAACATACGACATGTTCTAATGAAACAGTCCGTTAAAAAAAAATCTGCTGTTCCCATGCAAGTGTTAAAATTTATGTTTGAAAAGTTTTTGCGTTTATAATTCAAGCGAAACTTTCTGTGCGTATTGTTCCTGTCACGTTAACGGCTGCAAGAACTTCAACAACAGCGAACTAATTATTGACAAAGAAGATAACGCTGAAGAAGCTCTGCACTTAAATTTGCATTTTGAGGTAAATAACATTATTTTGAGGACAAACAACTATTTAACGTTTGACTCTTAATTTTTTTTAAATAACTGAAATGTAATTTGTTTATTGAATTTTAATTTGTTCAGGCATAAAACAATATTTATTTGGATAATACATTATTCTGATATAGATTAAGACCTCTTCATTGTTTAAGTGTTGGGATTAGTAAAATACAGGTTAACTTAAGTTACCAAAGCTAGCACCCTGGGTAATAGAAACTATTTTTTTAAATATTGATGCGATGAACGAGTCGGAAGTTAAAGTGGAAACAAAATTCCGCCCAAAAAACACTATTCACCCCCTCCCTCACGGGTTGTCGACACCCCCCTCGGCCCCCCCACCCCCCCGAATTGACAACATCACTTTTCATACTCGCCTAGGTCTCCAGAACATGGATCAAAAGTAAAATTATGTCGCCATACTTGAAATGCATACTCGATGTAAGCGAGCGCCTCCACTAAAAGTAAACAGCTGTAACTATTTGTGGACAGGCAGCAACGATCACGTGGACCGGTGGTGGTTCTGGACAACTTGCTGCGAGACACTGATTTAGAGGACAATTTATATAGAGGTAGAAATGGGTCCCGGATTATTGTGGGGGAAATATATTTTAGATCTTTCCTGTATTGAAGGACATTGCTTTGTTATTCATACAAAAATTTAAATATTGATTTTATTCGTGAGATAAGGGGTAACGAGTGGTTCCGGAATTTGGCCAATTTCGGTGAACTTAAGGAAATGTAATCTACGGCTGTTATATGGATCAATTCTACCAAATTAATCACTAGTTTTTAACCCTCAAAATAATTAATACTATTTATAAAATAAACTGATAGGGCTAAACACATAGCTATCGTGTTTGTCTTTGACTCAGAGGAGTAAAGTTCAATCCACCCGTATCTGTTGAAGGTATTTATTTCACAATGTAGTTTTTCAGTGTAGTTACACCTACCTAAACCTAGTCGTTAATAAAATAGTGTTTTATTTTTGTACCAAGTCTCACTACCCATTCGGGTTATACTCTTATATACTATTTACGCTAATTTGTTAGGGGTAAGGGAGGATGAATTTAAAGTAGGTGTACCCGCATTTGAGTGGAGAAATAATCTTAAACCATTTAGACAAAAAAAAAACACCCTCGATACACCATACTGGGATTCATACCCTGAAACACTATAACTAGAAATACTTTATAGCATTTATTATGTTGTGTTGCTTTATATCAATGATTATATTAATAAAATATATGTGAGCTATTATCAAACTATAGTTAATTGATTTGAGTTTTTCCCCCAGAAAAAAATCACTCATAAATGCGTTAACAAACGCTGAAGCAAACTAAAAATCATTATTCGTAAAATCCATCTCAAGATCGTTCTGAAAATCGGCGTTGCTATAGGATTTATCTAGCAATCCCCCCCCCTTCCTTTCCCAATCCCCACTCCCCCTTTTTTTCTTCTCGCCCTTCTTTCACCCCCTCTCACATTCAACGAAACGACGTCAGCCTTACTGGTGATAGTGGCGGTAATAACAGGGCTGCGATAGTTCCCTTGTGGTAATGGACGTAGCTAACAATACGTGTTAACAATGAGCTAGCCGGACCACTTTCATAAGCTATTGTTGTGATCTAGGATCTAGATTATGTTTGGAGGGAAACACTTGGGTAGAAGCTCGCCTGGTTGGACAGCCTCGCAGAAGAGATGGAGGACCCCTCTGGTTTTGGTGGTGGTGGTGGTGGTGTCCGCCCCCCCCCCTTATTCCTTAAAAATCTCTCCCGGGTTATACTTATTTTAATTAACTAAATGAATTAAGGATAATAAAGGTAAAATTTTACGCGGAGAAGATTTGGAAATAATTTAGGGCAATAAATGGTACGAAACTCCGCACAGACTTTCTTGCTCTGTTGTTTAAAAATGGAGATATTTACTCAAAACTCGTAATATATTATGTGAAACTAAATAATATACACTAGCAAACCCAAGCATAAATTGCATCATATTTATTTAAAACATTTTTGAGTCCCGGTTTTAATTTTTATAATTTAATTTTTAAAGAATTCCAATGTCCTCGTTTGTATGTTTGGACCGATAAAAAAGATCAATGTTGAGTCCACAAGGGTCAACACTTCGTATTAAAATTTCGACTTCCGGTTAAAATTTCCGACATTTTATTAGGGGTTACACATATTCATATCATCGCATTGCTATTAAATTCCTCATTTATAAATTTTGGCCAATAAAAAATGTAAATATTCACTATTGAGTCTAAAATGAAGATAGATCATAAACTTTGTTAGTGACCTACTTATATTTGGTTACTCTATGACATTGGAGAATTATTGCGTTAAAATGTAAGTATTATCTCTTTACAACTAAAGCTCACAAAATTGTATTAATATATTTGCCAATATCTCAGAAATTGTTGGTTTTATAAAAATATATTTCTATACAAGTTTTTTATTTTTAATAGTACTACAATTTTGCAACTATACATTATTTAGTATCTCAAATAGTTGCAGAGATACGGAAATTTCAGCTTTTATGTAGTACCCTAAAATTAATTTTTATTGGAAAATGAAAATATTCAGTCCATTTATAATTTTAATCAACACTTAGATACGAATTTTAATCAAAATCATTAGAGCCGATTTTGAGAAAATCGATTTTTCTTTGTTCGCCCTTTATTAAACTACTCTTAATTTTAAGTTTAAACAGACACACAGACAAATGGCATTGCAAAGACCACTTTTCAGGGTCCTGGGGGTCATGAGACGTCAACATCCATCAACATTTCAGGTTAGATTTTTTTTTTGCGATCGCAATACTTTACCTTTTGCGTTCGAAGAGTTAAAAAATATAAATATTTGCGTATAGCTGAAAGTTATTGGTTTTATAAAAATATTCTTAGAATGAAATATTTGTATTATAAATAGATCTATATATTTGTAATGACAAGTAATTTACTATCTCAAATAGTTTCGGAGATATGATAAAAATTATAATTTACGCATCAGACCGGAGTCCTTAAAGTTATTTTGCCGAAATATTGAGAGTAGCCATTTTGTTTGGCATATTTATAAATGAAATTAAAAAAAAAAAATCGTTTTCGCCGATTTTGAGAAAATCGACTTTTTCTCTTTTTCCCCTTAGGTTTCGGGGATCATGAAACGTCGATATTCATCAAAATATCGAGTTCGATTTTTTTGACGATCACAATACTTTCTCTGGCTGTAAAATAGCGAGAAAATAAAAGAATCTCAGTATGCTTGGCAGGAATTCGAACCCCAACCTACAGTTTTTGGCAAATCAGACTAGAGGAGCTGCATGTAATTCTTATACCCACAAATGTGAGAATTAAAATTATTATTTCGTAATAATATACGTTGTCACTTTTAAGAGATCCACACCAATTATGCTGAAAACATATATTATTATGCTGAAATGAGCCTATATTTCCTTATTTTTAATATTATAGCTTCTAACGGATGAGTAGCTTACTTAACCTTGAAGAGTAACTTTTGAACGCACGCTTATTAAATTATTTTAAGCGGCCTTAGATGATTAGAGAGAACCTCTCCAACTCCAACAAAATGTTTTTATGAAAATGTGAGAAGTTTTAACGTTATCCAACACTAAAAAAAACTATTTACTCTACATTTGGTAAGGATGATTGCCGTTTCCAAGTATTAATTTTAACAGTTAAAAATTACACCTTGATGCTGGAATCAAACCCTAAATCTTTTGCTTGCTAAGCCTATGGTTTTGGGTTCGATTATATTTTTATATTAATTCCAATAGAATATTCAAACCTTTACACCCACAATATTGAAATTTATATTTGTTGCAGATGAATGTCGTTCACAATAATATTCATTCAAATCTAAAATAATACCAAGCTTATAATTTGTTTTAATATTTTTACATTCAAACAATTTTTTTTGTGTCGATTTTGTTTAACTGTCTGGTATCACTTTGATCACTCAATACTGTATTTTCGTACATACTTTTCCCTCGTATTATTCGTCGGAACAATACGAACAATAATGACGTGAAGCGCTATTTATAGAAAACAACACCAAACACTGGGTGCGACTGTTTTGATGTTCAATTGTTTGATGACTGAGCCATTTATTGACGGGAGGGAAGAGCAAGGGCGGAGAGGGATGCATGAAGAGTTTTGAGAATAGTAGGAGGAGAAGTAGGCCTAATTACGGACGATTGAGCGTCACTATCAGCTATCAATCATGTGAAACATGGCTGCATGTGCACCCTCCAATAGTCTTATCGTTTCTGGCGCTGATTGTTCGGTTTTTTTTCGCAGTTTATCCGCGCTCTTTTGTTGCTTGCAATTGGATTTGTATGGTTCCATTTCGTTCCGCCTGGCCGAGCTGTTGTGGGTAAACAACAATGAGTGACAATGACAAGAGCTATTGCGTTTATTCATCACGGGGTTAATAGGGTTAAATACAAACCTCTAGGTGGTGACTAGGTGTAGGCCAGGAGAACAGAACCCTACTATAGCTTTCCTCACAAAAAAACAAGCAATAAATATCTAGAGGTGTGCAATCTTATTTACCGAAGAGACATTTAATTTAATGTAGTAAAACATTTGCTGAGAGCCAATTTTATTTATTAACACAGAGAATGGATTTGGATGTGTGCAATAAAATAGCTTGTTCGACGTTGTTGAGTGGTGGAAGAAACATATCTGGTAGAAATGATCTTAATGTGCGCTTTTATAGCTATAATAGTTTTGCGACGAGAGGAGCTCCCTTATAAAACCATTGTGTGTTTGAGTAACATTGTTATGAATAAATAATAAATAAACACAAAGTTTGAACTAACTAACATATCGCACCGTCACTTCCCATGGATTAGCAACGATGGAAAGATAGATCTTGATTTGCCCTGCTGCAAACGAGAGAGAGAGAGAGAGAGAGAGACAAGGATCAACGGTGCATAAGAGCACAAGAGAGGCAAGGTTCAAAAACGAGATCGAGAAATGGTCATGGAGATGTGACCCTTACGGACTATTTTGCAACACTACAGAGCGAAAGAGATTGCGTGGGTCGCAGAACTGCGCGACTTGCCTAGACGAGTTCTCAAAAGTAGACTGACGTTAAAAACAAAAGAACAACTTGAGCGAGAAGTAGCAGGTATCCCGATAAAGGTAGGCAATTTCTCAGAATTCTGCAATCACGTAGAGAAGAATGAAGAATAGGGGAGGAAATAACCATTTGACGGTACCTATTGGCAAGGAGTGTTTCTATGTTGGAACAGCAAATGAAGAGATATTCAACAATGGGACAACGTACATTTTGATATAGAAACATTGCAATGTTTTAGTTAAAAACACTAACTTTTATGCTTCTATGTTGTAAATGTAACTAAAATATAAAATTATTTTTTAATAGCCATGCGAGCTTGAACAAAACAGTTTGGAAAATATATTTTAATACATGTTTTTGGCACTTTTATAACGTCTAGCTTAAAGGAAAATTGTAAGTAGTATTGTAAATTTAAATATAAGTTATAAAAACCAATATTATACTTTTAGAATATGAAAAGGAATCACATTTCCAGAATTGCCTCGATAGTCCATATTCGACGCCCCATCTTGAGGAAATATTACGAGATATGAGCCAAGTACTGCTGAATCCTGCTCGAGACCAGACTTCCGCGTGACTTCTCCGCGACTAGCTTGTTTTGAGTCAATTCTTTGAAATGGAGCTTCTCCACCACCCTACAATGGTGGATCGTGTATAGGAACTGCAGAACTGCAGCACCCCCTATTTCCACTTGATATTATCAATAACATTTAATATAATGAGTCCTTTTTTCTTTAATTCTTTAGTTATTTTTGTAATACAATATATATTCCTTAAGCTTAGTGTCAGTACTTCAGTAGCCATCCCCCAGTTTATGAAAAAGATACAAAAATCTTTGTATGGAACTGTGCGCTTCACGGTGCCAGTGACGTGGTGGTTGACTGTTGTGCGCATGCACACATAGGACGGGGGTGAGGAGGAAGGCGGGACTGCCAGGTATAGAGAGCACTGTTGCTTACGCAGTGCCGGCTCTGACGTGATGGTGGAAGGAAGTTTTTTTTACTCAGCGTTTGTTGTGCTTAAAAACCGCGTACCATATTCTTTTTTTTTCGGTTCTTTTATTTAACAGAAATACTAAATGCACTTGCAGTACTTTCAATGGAGAAAAGTTTACTCAATTGCCATCCAGAGATCAAGGAGAAATTATTGAACTTTTTGTGCAAATTAAAACAAGAAGATTGGATTTCATTTTTAAATAAATAGATCAAGCTTGAACTGTAATAATTTAAGTTGAAGTAAGAAAAAAAAAAGTTTGTTTTTTTTTGTTAAGATTTTATCAATTCCTGAATAAATTTTCTTTATGTACATGTTTTTTTTCCCTTTTACACAATTTTAAAACAAAGGCTAAACATTTTCTGGAGCAGCAACCCCACTAATTTTAGCTACGAGCCGCCACTGCCACCCTAGCAAGCAAATACAGGCGTCTTCTACTTACTGTACTTGTACTTGGGTCGTACTTAGCACCATTCTTTGAACATCCCTATATCGCCGATCTAATTCTGCTGGTAATCTAGATATATCCCGTTCTGTATCAGTATACAAGTGTCACGATAAGTCTCGTTCTTAACTGACTAGCCGAATATTCCTGGATAAACTACCATCAACGACGGATATTTGCAAGTTTATTTTCAAAATTTTCATTAAAAATGTCAAATTATTCAATCAGATTACAAATTTATAAGCTGGTGCTGTACCATCCAGTGTGTTTTGACCACTTAAGTCAGGTGCTGAGCTACATCACCTAACTACTGTAGGCGTGGTAAAACATAATGTCTAGGGAGGGGGGGGGGGCATAACATTGTACCCCTACTAGCCATAGACAAACAATTTTAAGGGGCAAACATATAATTGGGCTTCTTTTACCAATTAACAAACATGTTTAAGGGGTCAGACATAATATTGGGCCCCTTTTACCTATAAATGAACATGTATTGGGGAGATCAGACACAATAATGTGCTCTCGTCAGCTAAGAACACACATGTTGAGGGGCCAGACACATTAGGTTATTTTGAACTTAACACATTACATATATTCCATTCACGATAAGTTTTTACCTGGATGACAGTTCGAAAATCATATGTTTAGGTTTTGGGTTGCCAACACTTGTAAAAATCACAGTTTTGTTATAGATGTAAAGATCTTTAATTACCTGTTATATATTACATTTAAAATAACGTAAACTTAAGTTTTCTCATACTATTTCATTTTTTTAAATCATTTCTTTTTGTCCAACTCGAAACAATATTTTAAACATAATTAAAAGTACTTATTTTTCGTTTTGTAACGTTACTGATTTTGTGTAATATAGTGCATACATCAATACCTTTTAATACAGGCATCGTATTTACTTGGAAAAGAAAAAATTGTTGTCATTTTTTTCATACAATACATGGTTTTATGATTATTTTATCGTATTTTGAAATATTTAACTGAATAAAGTATTTTCATCAGCTGCATGTCCGCATCATTGTAAAAAAAAAACACTTGTTTACCGTTATGTTCAATCATATGGTTTAAATTCGTCAGTCGCCATTTTGATGCTATGTTCGTTAGAAGTTTTTGTGAAAGTAGTGTGAATATTTGTTTTAAGTGGAATAAAACGATAAATAAACTTTGTGTCCGACCTAAAATAAATATATAAATAATTTTGGCCTAAATCATTGTGGTTAACTATCACATTATTATATTACCATCTGTTTTTATTACAGTCATCCAAAGTGATAGATGTCAGCTGTTGGCGTATTGATATATTAGGGATAACTTCTAGTAACATTTCGAGCTGTCATTCAGGTAAACTTAGCTCGTGAATGCCTTATAGTCCTTAACTCAATAAGATCATGCAAAGTTCTAAAAAACAAAGTCAGGCCAGATAAAACTCTACGTTCATTTTGTACACAAAATGTATGACTATCTAGATATGCCAAAGCTAGAATCAATACACATGTATTTTGAAATCATTCCTTTTCTGCTGATACAGTCCGGATATATACATATTTATATTGTATTTAGAGTAGATTTTACACCCACCGTTAAGAGGCCCTTCTATAGGTCTAGAGACTTTCCGTAACCCCCCTCTCCCTCTACCAACTATGCACACGTATACTTATGCTACAGTCCAATTTTAATAGGAAGGGCATTCATTACTTTAGAAAAGTTACTTTATCTACTTTTACGCTTCATATGTCAAGGAGTGTGATATTCAAATATATCTTTTGGTAGATATTAGCAATACCCGTAAATAACACTAATAATAAAGTAAGTTGTTGTCAATTTTAGCCATACAATTAGGTTTGTATTTCCTAAATGAAAATTGGATTGTAGTAACAAGTCTAATTCAAGCCTATCGTATTCTAAAGCTTACAGTAAAGATAAAATTTATTTGTCTTCATGAACCAGGGCTTAAGATGATCAACACTAGACGTGTAGGGAGCCCGGATTAGATCCCCGCTATGGACTCTTTTTATGCACCACATATAGCTACTCTTTCAAGCTATCCGCATATATAAATAACGGGGCAAAAGAGGGATGGGGGCGAGTTTATACGAAATACACCTTACTTGCACCTGATCAGGACTCAAACTCCAACCTCCCCGTTACCAGAAAATCAGACGAGCCTGTCATTTTGTCCACGTGACCAACGATACGGGTGGGACTAAATTAATTTACTAACCTGTTTTCTTATAGGTTTTCCCTATTATCAATGTGATATTTTTTATTGAAGGAAGAATAGAGGTTTTATCTTTGATGCTAAATTTATTCTTGAATAGCCTTGTAATTCGGAGTTGGAGAAGACTTAAGAAGATCATGACGACACGCGAAAAAGTCCTAAGAAGACTGGGTGAGAAGAGAACCATTTTGGATATGATTCTTTAGTGCAAAACAAACTGGATCGGACACGTCCTTAGGAGGATATTGTCTTATGCACGACGTCACAGAAGGAAAGGTTGAGGGAAAGAGGAGCTAAAAAAGGAGTATTCAAATATTGGATGACTTGAAGGAAGGAAGCTCTGGGAGCTGAAGGAGGAGGCAGAGGACAGGGTGCATTGGCAATCTAAGTTCACTGACCAAAGTAATGGCCCTGTCGTAAGATAGAACACCTAATAAAAATAGTAATAATAATGGTTTCTAGTCTATGTAGATCTGTAAGAGAAGTGTTTATAAAGTGCACGATAAATGTTAACACCTCTGTTTCTTCAATAAATACAAAAAAACAATTTATTTGTCCTTTTTCTCTAGGTTTTAGAGCATTATGTTATACGAGGGTGCTTTAGTAAATAAAGTAACAAGACTAATATACTAACCTTAAATATATATTTGAAGTATGTTCACTTTCTGAACTGACTGATTATATAAGCACATGAATTATAAACTAACTTACATCTAGAACACACATAACACCCAGACTACCCATACCAAAACACTAATTCATCGTTTTGAAAGGGGAAAATTCAATTTCAATTATCATCAAATTTTCATCAATGCCGAGAATCGATCCCAAGACCCTTAACTCAGTAGGCAGACACTCTACTGAATTAGTTGAGATGTCGGAAAACTGTACACAAATGAGAGGTCTTGTTAACAAATTTATTGAAACACCCTTGAAGTTTAGTTAATATATACCTGACATCTTAGTTCAGTCGGTAGCATGTCTGTCTACTGAGTTAAGGGTCCCAGATTCGATTCAAGACATGGCCTAATAATTGATCATTGGTGAAATGGGGGTCTACCCTTTCACAGTGATGAATTAACGGCTGGGGACCTGGTGTTGTCTGTTCTAGATTTAAGTTAGTTAATTAATAAGTTGTAGGTGGATATAATCAGTTGGTTCAAAAAGTGCATGTTAAATAACTAAAAAAAATATTTAAAAATATTGAGCTAAAGGTCCCCAAGCCAGGTTTCCATTATGGCAAAAAAAAATTAAATGGGATCCTCTTTCACAGTGATAAATTGAAGATCTGGGAACAAGGTGTTGAGTTTGTTCCAGGTTTAAATTAGTATTTTAAGTTGTGTGCTGATAGAATCAGCCGTTTAAAGAAGTATAAGTTAACTACACCAAAAGGTGACCTGGCGGTCTAGAGGTAAGGTGTCAGACTTCTGTGTTGGGGGTCCAGGGTTCAATCCTCGGTCCCGGCACAGATTTATCTGATTACCAAACCCTTCCTTCACCTTTGACAAGATGTGTATTAATCACAACTTGTAAATGTGTAGAATGCCAGGCCTCAACCATGGTTCGGATCCCACGTTAAAACTGTAGGTCCTTCATTTCATTTCACAATCACCCTACCATTACACATTAGCGTAAGTGCGTATAACCCGAACGGGTAGTAAGACGCGGTGCTAATAATAATTATAATAATAATAATAATAATAAATACACCAAAAATAATTTACTAAACATATCCCAGATATCTTTATTATAATCTTTGGAAACGAAATCTTCGGGAGAAGGGGAAACAACATAACCTATTATCTACCATATGGCACCTTCATTTATCTACTGTACAATGTTCACACATTACTAGAGTCATCTGCCCTTTACCCCCCTCCTCTCACCTCCCCATCCCCAGAAAACACCCACCTCATACCTATAATATTAGTCTAGTGGTTCTGAACCTCAAAAAACTTCCTCTCCTCCCCGTAACATAACGATTCCCCCTTACACCCACCCCGAAAAGCCATCTACCGTTGGTAAAATGGTAACCATGCCTATTTCACGGGTATCAGCCCCACCGTTTTATGGTGGGCCCTGCATATGGTGGGCGATGCCTTTAAAACCTTTACTTCTGACATTTATAGCATCGTATATTGGTTTGAGACCATTCTCGTGTTGACTAATAGAGGAAGGGGGACGGAGGGAAGAGTAGGTTTAGGAGAGAGGAGAAACGTTATTTTAATTGACAAATAATTAATTTCATTGAGGGACAACCTTTTCCGTAAAATTAAATCCATTATGATGGGTAATTACAGTAAGTTATATAGATGTATATTGAAAGAAGCAAATTCGACAAATTTCAATTACTTATTTTGTACACTATGTCTTAATAACCCGTCCGAGTTATCCACATATTTATAATAATGATCTAGGGATGTGTAAGCTCGAGATTAGAGTAAATTTACCCGCATTTGCGTGGAGAAAGAGTAGAAAAACAACAAAAATGAAATAAATACCTTCAATACACCTGTCAGGGATTCTAACACCACCTTTACATTAACCGCAAACAAGACGAGACTGACGTTTAGTCCACGTGGCCATAAATGCGTTAAAAAAAAGTTTGAATCAAAGTGTTATGTAACGGTTTAATATTTTAGTTAAGTATGAGGAGGGTCATTTGAAGAAATGAACCTGCATTAACGTGTAGAGGGGATGATAACATCTCGCTAACAAATCAAACGTATAAAACAACTACCCCCCCCCCCTTTCCACACACACATGCCTCCCAAACTCAGAGGCGTGAAGTGAAAAAGCAGCATAAAGTGCATTATTTTAAGAACCGTCATATATACACTCATTTTCATAACCAGTGAATCAACTCTTGGTAAAACTCTTAATGGACACTTCTACTCCCTTACCCCTTTTATCACCCTCCCTACCCCCTCTCCGAGTCTGTATCTTTTTTTTTCATCCGCTAGCTCCATTTTGGAGCCTTTTTATATTCACGGGGACTCCCAGTTGTTGAGTTTTAGTCTTTCTTCTGGGTGAGATTTATCGCTGGCATAACTCTAGCCGGGGAAAGGAGACATACACATTGTCTCTAAGACGAGAAAAATACAAAGAATCTTTTTTTTATTATTATTATTTTACACAGAGAGTTAGAAAGAGATAGAGAAATGGACGATCAGAGTTAGGAAAGTAGTTCCTGGGACGCGAGCGAGGAAAAAGAGAGGGTAGGGATAAATAAAGGCAGCAGAAAAGACTAGTTTATAAGGAATGTGTGTAAATGGTGGGGGTTGAAAAATAAAAGACCCGTCATACATTTTCAGCAGGAAGAGTGCAGAATAATAATACTAAAAAAAGTATATATATGTATATATATAAAAAAAGAAGGAAATGAAAAGTCGTCAGGGATATGGAGAATAGTACGAGCAAAGCCTTTTCTTTTTTGAAAAAGTGTCGCCATTTTAAAGCACTCTTCTTCCAAATAGTCTTGAGAATGTTACCGGGGATGACGGGGGATATTTTTACCCCCCGAAGTGGAGAGTGTTCTTGAGAGGCCCATCAGCGTAGCTTTGACAGGATTCTTACTACTCGGGTAGCTACTTAGTGCAGTACATTAGTACACAGTATGGAACTAATGTCCATCCCAATCCGAACTGAGAGAGCACAACTTCCTACGGGTCAAGTTGTTTTTCTATCAGACACACTCGACGTGGGCAAGAATTTATGATTTCACTTTATCAAAATCCCCCCCTCCCACGTCAGAGGGTATGCTGCGAACTAAGGCACCACGCTCATCTGGTCTGGATTTCACACTGACCGAGAAGTTGGCCTTTGATTCCCTAGTGTTTGTACTGAGGGTGTTTTATTCTAGAGGTGTACGAAGCTTTGAAATGTTAGAAGTTTAAGGTCAAATCTCCCACAATATCCTTCACACCTTTGAAATATTCCGTAATAAGAACGCGTTTTTCAAACTGTGCTCTGCGCAGCCGTACGGCCCCGCCATAGTTATTTTGGGCTCACTGAGGCAATTTTAGATATTTTAAAAAAAAATAGCATCAGTAATTATGATTGTTAATTATTTTAAATATGAATAAAGAGTATTTGCCAAAGGCGCAGACAGAACATGTGATGTTTTCCATTTGTTTTATACTTGTAAAATTTAACTGTCATTTTTTTTTTTAGCACCACGTCTTACTACCCGTTTGGGTTATACGCTTATGTACCAGTTACGCTAATGGTTTTAGGGATCAGGAAGGTTATATTTAGAGGAAGTGTACCCGTATTTGCGTGGAGGGAGAGTAGAAAAACCACCTGCAAGACAACAAACCGAGATCCAAACCTTGGTCTCCCCGTTAATGGCAATCTAGTCTACAGTGAGAGTAGCGCGTTAGACCACGCGGCCACTAAATCGGGTAGCTGTCGTTTTTGAATGTTCATAATCAGCTTGGAGCGTGTTGCGGCTCATAGCCTATACAAACATGTTTGCTTAAATATATTTTATACTTTTATTTTTTTCAAGGAGTCTTACTATCCGTTTGAACTATACGTATTTTAATCACACTAGAGGGTAAGGGTTGAGTAAGATATAATTTTGAGAAAATGTAAGCACATTTGAGTGAAAGGAAAGTGGGAAACCATTTTGAAAAACCTATCTTCTGTAAATATGGCTGGACTTCGAAACCTGGCTTCCCCGATACTAGAAAATTAGACCATCAGAGGGTGACTTTAATTCAGCGTACCCATTGATGTCAAGGTGTTAGCCGTGAATCGAATCTGGGAACCCTAGGCTCAGAGCCAGGTGCACTGACCATTACACCACGGAAGACGGATAGTAATATAGAGTATAAGTATTGCAGACAAGCAAATTAGATGGATATGTCATGTGGGCGGGATGTGGCCCGCGGGCCGTGATTTTGTGAACCTTGTAATAAACAGTATTTTAACACCGACTAATGATTGAATGACTTCTACGTGAGCATAGATACATTTAGATACGTCAACATATAAGAATATGGGGTCTTTTTTTCCCCCTCTCTGACCTTTTACTTTCTCTTGACATAACGGAGAGAAAATATTGTGATCGTCAAAAAATTCGAACTTGAGATTTTGATAAATGTCGACGTTTCGTGACGCCCCTGAAGCATAAAAAAGTGTTTTTCACGATGATGTATGTATGTACCTTGGGCTAGAGCCTAAACTATTTTACAAATTGGGCTATAACTTGATATCTGGAGTTTTCATAGGGTCCCCCCGAGGGGTTTTTAAAATTAGATGTCTAACCCTAAATTTAAGGGTAGTTTACTGAAGGGCAACAACAACAAAAAATAGATTTTCTCGAAATTCACTCTAACTATTTTGATTAAATTTTATATCTAGACACTTTTTTATTATTATAAACAAGATATCAATTCTCATTTTCTCATGAAAATTACATTGAGGGTACTTTATATGCGGGGAATTTTCCAATTTTGATAATTTCTCCTCAACTATTTGAGATACGAAATAACTCTTCATTATAAAGTTGTAGGATAAGGATAAAAATATTTTATTTGAAATTTATGTTTGTAAAATCAATAATTTCTTAGCCATAAGCAAATATACATACTTAATAATTCACGTCTTTGAAAATGAATTTGATTCTTATGCTCTTTGGTGGACAAAGATGTTTCTCTTTTCTCAATTTTTATGTAATAGTGTTCCTTGTTCTTAATGCCATAGAATAAGTAACACTGAATATTATTTAATTTATGATCTTTGGTATAATGTTTCTACAACAATTTATATACCTATTATTTCGTTTCACAAATCCTACGAGTTTTTTAGTAAATGTATATTTTAAGATAAAAGCAAAAGAAAGTCTGTATGGTGTGCCATAGCCAGTTATTTTATTTACCTGAATGCACTTAATGGGAAGTTTAAAAATTAAAAATAGTATTACCGGTATATGACAACTACAAAACCTTATCTTCGATTTCAGCTTCGAATTTGCTTCACATTTTTAAAGTTTCGCTTTGACTTTGTTCCTTATTTAAAATGTGAACTTAGCACACCTACAGATTATTTTTTTCCTTATTTGGTTTGCCAATGTTCCTTCACTAAAATGTGGAATTTTAAAAAAAAATTATACCTTACTCATACCTTTCCCATTTGTGTAAATATGCGGATAGAATGGGTAACAAAAAAAAAACAGATTTTTTTACTTACTTTAACTTAAATTGTTACAGTTCAAGTTCGAACTATTCATTTAAAAATGAAATCCATTCTTCTTGTTTTAACTTGCGCAAAAAGTTCAATAATTTTCTCGTTGATCTCTGGATGACAATTGAGGAAATTTTTCTCCATTGAAAGTACTGCAAGCGCATTTAGTCTTTCTTCTAAATAAAAGAACCGAAAAAAACTAATCAAATAGAATAGCTGGAAGCAGAATAATAATCTAATTCTACACTCTTCTACACTTCATCACATTCAAGAATATAGAACACGGTTTTTAAGCACAGCATACGCTGAGTAAAAAAAACTTCCTTCCAACATCACACCATAGCTGGTACTGTGAGATTAACAGTGCTCTCTCTACCTGACAGTCCCGCCTTCCTCCCAACCTCGATCTTATGTGCGCATGTGCACAACAGTCAAACACCACGTCGCTGGCACTGTGAAGAGCACAGTTCCATACAAAGATTTTTGTATATTTTTTATAAACTGGGGGATGGCTACTGAAGTACTGACATTAAGCTCAAGGAATATATTTTGTACTACAAAAATAAATAAAGAATTAAATATAAAAGGACTCATTATATTAAATGTTATCGATAATATCAAGTGGAAATAGGGGCTGCTGCAGTTCCGCAGTGACTATATACGAGTCGCCACTGCTAATTACGCAAATGAGCTAAGGATGAGGCAGGTTGAATTTAGAGGAAATTCATACACATTGAAGTTAAGGGAAAGTGGAAAACCATTTTGGAAAAACTATCTTCAGTACACCTAACCGATATTAGAACCTCTATCTCCTCATCATCGAATGTCTAGTCTACTACAGTAGTAGCAAGTTAGGCCACGCGGCCACCGAAGCGGATAATATCTTCCTAAGCATATTTTTTTCGAACACCCTATATTTTTTTCATCATATAATATAAAAGACCATGTTTCACTACCATAGAGAACAAGTGGTAAAATTATTGTTTGTTTATTCGAGTCTTACATTCCTTGATAGGTGTCAATACATCAACAACTTACTAACAGATTAAATGAATGCATTTCCTGACTATTCTTTTCCTAATTTCCAATCTAATATCGTTATTGCAGGTTAAAATTGTTCTTAAATATTTAAATTCATTAACCCTCCCAAACGATATGCTGCTTGAAGTAATCTCTAAATTATCGTCCTCATTCCGGATTATCGGTGTGATCATTTATACTTAGGGCCAGTTTCATAGTCAGACTTAATACGCCTCAAGTGCGGTGCTACATTAAGTACAAGACGACACCTACCTAAACCAGAATGGAATGGGTCAGTTTCCTATGCGAGAACGGCCCATTCCATTTGAGTTTAGGTAGGTGTCATCTTGTATTTAGTGTAGCGCCACACTCGAGGCGTACTAAATTTGACTATGAAACTGGCCCTTAGTTTTTTCTGCGTTGATTAGATTTGATTTTTACCCATTTTGCCCTTTTTAATTTTTTCCACCCTAAAATATATCGCCCATTAATATCCGGAAAGGTCAAGTAAAAAGGTAGAAAAAGTTTTAAAAAAGGTAAAAAATACTCTGGCCAATTTTTAAAAACCTATAAAAAGAGTATCAAGTAAGAAGTGTAAAAAGGCTTAAAAGGATAAAACGGGCAAATAGTTTAAAAATGTAAACGTGGTAAAAGGGGTAACTTAAAAATGGTAAAAAATTATAAAATTTGGATACATTACTTTTCACCCTTGTGGCCCCTTTTGCATTTTATACCCCTTTCACCCTAGAATAATACACTTTTTTACCTTTGTCTCTCCAACCCTTTTTTATATTTTAATCCTTTTTACACTTTTTTCAGGTTTACTCACCTTATTTATAAAATAACATCTTTGTTTGGATTTACTTTTTAATTTTACCCTTTTTGCTCTTTTCAACCTTTTCCCTATTCTTACCCTAAACTATTTCTCTCTTACCTACCTCGGTGGCGTAGTTGGCTGACGCGCTATTTTCGTGTTTAGCCAGACAACCGACGACGGGGGAATTGATGTTCAAATCTCGGTCGGATGAACTGGGGGGTCCTAAATTGTTTTCCACTCTCCCTCCACACAAATGTGGGTTCTCTTCCTCTAAATTCAACCTTCCCAATTCCTAACCAATTAGCATAATTAGTACTTAAACATATAATCCGAACGGGTAGTAAAACGCGGTGCTATAAATATTAATATATGTGCTAATAACCAGAACAGGTAGTAGGACCCAATAAAAACAGAAAAACGCATAATATGAGTGCATATTAATGTGGGTCTCAAGCTAATCTAGGGCTTAGGGATTAGGAGTGTGGTTTATATAAAGTGTAACCACATTCGCGGGGAGAAAGGATTAGAAAACCTCAGTGATAAATAAGAAGGGAAAAACTCATCCGCCAATTGACTCACCTAATGCACCCAGCCGAGATTTTAACCTCGTGCCTCCCTCATTGCTGGAAATCCTGAGTGTCGTCTTAGACCACGTGACCACCGGTTCTCAGGCGCTAGAATAGCAACCTTTAGCTTCAAAATATAACGATGAATTAAATAGCAAAGCTATTGTATTTGTTGATTACGATTATAGCCTCATCTAAACATCATATTCTTTCAATTGAAAAATGACACATGCACGGGACATTTCTGGATAGCCCAGTGGTTAGAGCATTGGCGTACTAAGACAAAGTTTTCAGGTTCGATTCCTGTGTCCAGGTGTCATTTATCAATTTAAATAATATTCAAAATATAATGATAAAATCAAATAAATACATATTAATAAAAGTGTCACCACCCACGCTACTATTTAAATTCTGTAAACGAACCATTGTACCTCGGGTCATATTTGGGGGGATATGTTGGGGAGGGGGTTGAAGGAAAGGGGAGGCGCCCTCACGGGAGTGTTTAATAGAAACAATGTGTTTTTTTGTCCGTGAGCTAACAAACGTGTTTCTAGTCGGGTTCTATTGAGAACTACTTTTTTTTTAGCTCACAATCTGGCAATCAATGAGCTATTACGTACGCATTTGAAAAAAAATTAAAAATAATGAAAAGGTGTAAACACATGAACGTAAAAGGCTATATTTTTTATGCTCTTTTACTGGCTCTTTCATATACTATACTTTTGTAGGACGTAGGTCTCTTCATTTATAGTAAAATTAAACGTATATTATTATTATTTATGTGTTTGAGGATAATTATTCCTATTGAAACTCGTGCCAGTGGGTACGCAGACAAAAACTACATTTTCATCTCCTTCGTCAAAAGAATATATTTCGATTCAAATTATTTTGTTTTACTACCTTTTATTTTTTGCGTTGTGATTGATAGCATATTTATAACAATACTAGTATTTAGGAACATTCCTAAAAAAGAGTGAGCTAGTTCGATTGAGTTCAATCTCCAAAATATGATCTTGTTCAAGCTGTTATTCTAAAATAGAATTAATTTCATTATTCTAGTTCATATAAAAAAATATTTACAGTTCCATAGTGCCTTGTTATATACTTTTACTTGTCCATTTTGTAAAGCAAAATAATTAAAGTTGTTACGTCCAAGTTCCATGTCCTTTATGTTTCATGTATACCACAGTTGGCAGTAGGTTTTATTTGAAATTATTCTAGGGTACCAACAAACAACAAAGTGAAAATAAATTACAAAAATAAAAACTATTATCGTACCATATGAAACAAATTAAATATGTGAGATGCAGACAGTGGCGTGTTTTGGCTGTTGCCACGGTAAGCAAAGCTAGCTGTAAATGTACCTGTGAATGTTTACATCACTAAGTAGAACCCTTATTGGTCGGGTATCCACAAAATATATTCCCATATGAGGTATTTAGAGCAGTAAAAAGCCTACGCGCAGTCAGCAGCGTGGCTGCCTACTGAGTTAAGCGTCCCGGGTTCGATTCTTGGCATAGCAGAACAAATTATCATTGATGAAATGCGGATATCTCCTTTTATAGTGATGAATTAACGGCTGAGGGCTGGTTGGTGTGTTTGTCTTAGGTTTAAGGTAATTAGCGGAAATATGTTGAAAATAGCACGTGGTCCTCATATAACACTTTTATTTATTATTATTATTATTTAGCACCGCGTCTTACTACCCGTTCGGGTTATACGCTTTAAGCACTAATTACGCTAATGGATTAGGAATTGGGAAGGTTGAATTAAAGGAAGTGAACCCGCATTTGCGTGGAGGGAGAGTGGAAAACCATTTAGGAAAAACAACCCCCAGTTCACCCGACCGAGATTCGAGCCTCGATCTCCCCGTCCTCAGCAGTCGAGCTCAACACGACAAGTGCGTTAGCCAACTACGCCACCGAGGCGGGTTATAACACTTTGATTAAATAAGTTTGGGAAACGCAAACATATTCCATCAAAGAGGTGCTTTCACACAGAAATAGGCGCATAGCAAAAAAAATTATACCAAAGGTACCATTTTAACTATCTGAGCTAACCCTGGTAACACTCCAAGGCACGACATGGAGGCATGCTATGATTTGGCAAAAGTGTAACTGCAAAATCATGCTGTCAATGACACCTAGTCAAGATTCTTTTCTTGGAAATAAACAGTTTGGTCGAAATAAGTGTAACGATTGAAAAACTATGATCAGATAAAGGAACTTTAAAGTAACGACAAAATAAGTCATTCATGTTGTAATCGCACGCGGCATATTTACACCGAACGTCCCACGTTTTAATCCTGACCGGCTCAATATACGCCTTAATAATAATGGCGTGCTTGGGTGACACCAATCTATAGATCCGGTTGCGGAAATATTAGGCAGTACTAATGCACCGTTGGCTAAGGGACGTTTGAATGTTCAATCGTACATTATTTTCGTGGAGGCTCTTTCCATCTCCCGATGAGTAGAGAGGATGATAGTAGAAAACATAAAGGGGGTGAATCAAATGAAGATTTTAACCTAATTTAATCCTAGCTAACTCTTTTGTACTAACCGGGGATTGAACTAGGGACCTCTAGGTCAGCAGCCAGGGGCTTTGACCACTATACTATCCTTGGTTGGTTAATATACACCTTAATCGTTCTCGATAAGCGTATGTAAAGTTATTCGTGGGTACTATACTCTATTTTCTTGGGTATTCAGGGGCCAGGTAGGTACGTAGCGTCTACTATCAACGTTTATGGAGAAGCGATTATTACACATGGCATAAACATTAATTTGAGCTAATTGTTGCATTTATTTATCTAAATTTGGATTTATAAAATTTTGTAATTGTGGTTAACATATTTAGAATAACTATTGCTTTTATATAATTTATGCTGAACCGAACACATCCTTAAAAGGAACGGTCTTCTTCATGAATACTAAGAAGGAAAGGTTGAGGGAAATAGGAGCTTAGGAAGGAGGAGGATTAAAATATTGGAAAAAATAACATTCTAGGAGCGCAAGGAGGGGGCAGAGGACAGGGTTCATTGGTGGCCTAAGTTCACTGATAAAAAGAATTGACCTGTCGTAAATCCCAGTCCACACGCAATGTTTTGTACAACGTTTTGCCTGCGAAGTTGAAGACTGCAGACAAGACGTTTCGTGTGAACTGGAAAAAAGTGAGATCCTGTGAACTGCGTGGAGACGTTACACGGAGACGTAAAACTGAGGCCAATAGTGTATATATACACACTATTGGCCTCAGTTTATATATATAAATATCGATATCGATGAACTGACTTGTGGACAGCGTTTGGACGCTCCCTTCCGTATTATCTATACATGTTGCTAAGTTTTCTTTCTATATTGGGGCAGAAACAATGATCGCGGTTTAAAAAAAATATTTTTTATTGATTTTTTTTATTATTGTTAGACGATGGCTGATCTTTGTCAGTGTTCACTTGAGTTTCTTACGGCCACTCAGAAATTTTATTAATACAGTAGCCAATTTTTGGACCATCTTGAGCATCGCTTGCACTAAGAGTGAGGTTTACACTGACGCAACCCGCATTACACCTATTTAACCTAAGGTTAATCTCATTACCAAGATTTCTCAACAACCACAAATGATAACAATCTTATTCTTGTATCATGTTAAAGGTATTAATACACTTAAAAGACATTACTTATTACATTTCAAATTAAATCAATGATACAATTTTTTTAATATTAAAATAATGATTACACCATTTTTAAATTTTAACAGTGTAGTGAGAAAGAAATTCAAATTTTTGACAAATACTGTCTCGTAGCTATTGTTTTACGTTTCCATGGATACGATTACTGTTTTTTTTACTATAATAATTATATAGTGAAATCTTGATAAGACCAAAGTTATGTAAAAGTATTAAAAAAATTGTGCGTGAGATAGGTCACTTTACTTCCCAGCTGTCATTATAAACCGCATTAGTGGTTGAAGGTTTTCCTGGAAATATAGCGAGTAACAGAAAAGAGGTTTGAAGGGGGGTGGTGTTGGAAAGGGGGCTGGGGTTTGACCATTCTAGCTTTTACCTGTGAGATGGTGGATGAACGAAAATATTTACGTTAACAAACTATTGATGATTCCCAGTTTTTTTTAGCAACACGTCTTACTACCCAATTTTATAGTTCAGACAGTAATATACTCAGCTATAATAATATTGTTTTTGGTGTCTTTCACGCTTCCTATACTTTCTTATGTAGCTGGAATACATTGTGTATACATAATAATTTCTGAGTTATATATTATTGTGTTTTTGTTGGTCTTTCATTCTTATCACTTTAAAAAAATCATATAACTAAACATAGGCCATGCATTTAAAACGCCTATCTATAAGTAATTCAAGCTGCAAAATACCACAAGAATGAAACGAGACCATTGAATGAGCATATAGCTGATTTGAGAAATGACATACTAAACAACTCCAATTATATATTTGGAGACCACCATAGATGAGCTGTATATTTTTGTAAAGGACCCAAACAGAATGAAAAATAAATGATACGACACAATCGCAAAAACTTTCTCATATTGTGTATTATAGCTTCGAGGAAAATTTTCCAAAAATAGGCCTTTAGTAAGTTACTATTATATAAGTTTTACTCATAAAAATAAATAAATCATCCTGTTAATCACAATAATCACTCTTTACATATGGATTTTAAACCAAATTGTTAAAACATAGGACTATTTAAAGAAATTCAAATTTTCGAAACTAAATTATTTGTAAACTACCCAAAAATTGAAACACTACGGATTCTTTCCAGATATAATATTGCTGTGATAATATTTCGGTTGTATATAGCTCCGTGGTCGAGCGCCTATCACTATACGGAATAAATACCGTTTAACTAGCTGTTAATTGCTCCGTGATCGAGCACTAATTAAATAGCTATATTTATTAAATGAAAGAAAGAGAACTATTGATGGCTGTTGATTCACACACGGTTTATTCAAATGACATCTGTTAATTACTTATACATACTCCAATTAAATGCTTTATATCAATGCACACTTGTGATATTAACGTAAATTATTGTATTCTGTGTTAGACTGTGACTGCGACAGCCAGTGCTAGTGACAGCGAGTCCCTGACTGCGTTAGTGCGTTGCTTGTGCCTGACTGACTTGTGTGACGTTGATTGTGCCGTAAACATACGGACAAGCGGCTTATATATGACATACCCCTTGCCTCTTGGGCCCTTCATCAACAGTGTAAAAACGAACTAATATAAAGAGTCCTGGTGACAGGTGTTGTGAAGGCTAGCTTCTTATTGGCATAGGGAATTGGCGTTCTTTGCCAAATACTACGGAGTGGTTCTTTAAAAGGAAAAATTGTATAAAAAATCTATTTTAATGGTGTAATCCTTTTCACATTATTTCTGAAAAGTGCGTGTTTCTTCATGGATGAATCATAAAAGGATACTCTACATATGTTACTTTAAAGAAAAATGACCTTCATCCATGACTTTTTATATATTTTAGAGTGATCCAAACAATTATCATTACAAAATTATTTATTTGTAAAAATAAAAACTTATTTCTCTTTATCTTGAAAAACTATTAAAAGATTACCAATTTGATTTAAATCTTCAAGGTCCATTTCCAAAACGTTCAATTTTTTGTTTTTGTTTAAGTAAGCTAACCTTAAATTAATTTAGTTTTAATGTTCATATCAAACATTCTCTAGATATCTATTTTAAACCAAATTGTTAAGGCCATTTGTAAAATATTTCAAGTTTTCTAAAAATCAGTCAAACTACCCATAAATAAGTTTTTAGCCCCGAAAAAGTTCAGTGTTAATTGTTATGTCAAACAATAACATGGTACCCATTTGTAACCAGATAGGTGTATCAATTTGAAAATATTTTAAGTTTTTGAAAAATCATTCATCGGTAAATTACCCTTCAACAAATTTTTGCCCAAATAAAGCATTATATAGTGCTATTTGTCATGTCAAACAAATCAAAGATAATACATTTTAAACAAAATCGTTAAAAACACTTTTTGAAAAATCTGTAATTAAAAAGATTATTCATCAGTAATCTACCCTCAATTGCAGGGCTAGCTTAAAAAAAGTTTTGTGATATAGTCCTATAATATCTAAATTTCAAGTTCAAACAAATTTTATCAAACCATTTTGAATCCGTGGCCAGGAAAATACAGTGTAATGATATTGATTTGGATCCCTCTAAAATATGTAAAAAGTCATTGATGAAGGTAATTTTTCTTTAAAGTAACATATGTAGAGAATCCTCTTATGATTCATCCATGAAGAAACACGTGCTTTTTAGAAATAATGTGAAAAGGATTGCACCATTAAATATATTTGTTTATACAATTTTTCCTATTAAAAGAACAACTCCGCAATATTTGGCAAAGGACGCCAATTCACTATACCAATAAAAAGCTAACCTTCACAACACCTGTCACCAGGCTCTATCTATTATTTAGTTTTTACACAATTGACGAGGGTACCAAGAGTCAAGGGGTATGTCATATATAAGCCACTTGTACATATGGTTAAGTGCAGTCTGGAGCTCACAAAGGCACAAGTCTGCCACCCAAGCACGTACCCACCCACTGACTGGCACTAACAGTCAAACAGGCACTCGCACTCGCAGTTTAACACATAATACAATAATGTACGTTAATATCACAAGTGTGCAGTGATATCAAGCATTTAATTGGAGTATGTATAAGTAATTAACAGATGTAATTTGAATAAACCGTGTGTGAATAAACAGCCATCAATAGTTCTCTTTCTTTCATTTAATAAACATACCGATTTAATTAGTGCTCGACCACGGAGCAATTATCAGCTAGTTAAACGGTATTTATTCCGTACAGTGATGATAGGCGCTCGACCACGGAGCTATAGACAACCGAAATATTATCACAGCATTATTATATCTGGAAAAAATCCGTAGTGATACAACAAAAAGACATGGAGACAGATAGAATTGAAAAATCCACTTTTTTAGGTTGGTGTTCAAATAAAACGTAAAAATTTGTCATAATTTCTTTATCGATTGTTTTCACGATCACAATACTTTTCCTTGATACTGGAAAGTAAACATAACGTGATTTTGATTTTTTAGTTATGCTATAGCAAACATTTTTTCAGTCTCTTGATAGTTCTTCTGATTCATTCCATTTTCTGCGTGTAGGCTATTGCCTTCAAACAGGATCTTAGGGTTCCATTTTCTTCATAACGACGCGTCATTATTCTTTCAAGCCGTTCGTCATACTTATTCTTCCTCTTTGAACCTTAAATGTTCAACTATGATCTAAAAAATTGACAGTTTGTTTTTTCAGGCTCTCCTTTCAAACAAATGACGACGTCTTTCTCTTTAGGGTTTGGCCTTCCTAAGAGGGTGTTCAGCTGGTTGTTCCAGCCATCTACGGCATTTCACATTTCAGTTCCACATTTTTATTGAAATTTTTGGATTTTCTAGCAAATTATTTACGAAGTAATTAAAAAAAACTTTAGTTTCACAGATTCTGGGGCTTGAGAGTGTATTTCTAACCATTTACTATGAACTTCCTCTGTTTTTAAGAAGGCCAGAGCTGCACATATGCGTATATGCAAATGGATTTCTTCATTTTCTCGATAATCGACTGAAAGTCCTAGTTCTTGAACTTTACGCCAAAGGCATTTCTTCAAGTGGCAGAAGCACACACTGATCTCTGTCTAAAGAGATACTTGGCCAATTACAGATATGGATGCCAATTCAAAATCCACATTCACTCTTTCTGGTTTCCACTCCGGAACAGCCTGAAGGATGAGCCAAAACAAGCGAATGTAGGTTTCTTTATTCTCATTGGGTAAAAAAGCAAACAAGATGGGATGGATATTAGTTTAATTTTATCCATGCTCGCAAAATCAGCATGAATATCTAAAACAAAATTGCTTACTACAGCACTTTAAAGTACCATCCATGAAAAAATGATGAAAGCATTTCAAGCTGCACTTTTTGCCCTTCTCACGGCAAAAAACAATAATTCTATTTTCCTCTCCGTCGTCAGCTAACAGGAAAGAAGAGCCATCAAACATCTTCAGTGTTCCTTCATCGAAAACAACTTATTGGCAGTTGTTAGGCTCTTTTGTATTTCCTTGCGCCTTACATCATTGCCGCTGTGAAGTTCTCATTGACTCTTGTTACGGCATTTCGACTACAAACTCATACCCTGTAAAAATAACATAACATTGAAATAAGGGCATGAAATCGGTGACTCTCTATCTATGACGCCTTAAAATAATAATTGAATGAGCATAAATAAAAGTGTCCGTGTGTTTGTTTTCTCACTTTCATCCCTAGACAGCATAGAAAGAATGAATAGTTCTTGAAACAAGCTTAGAAAGTCAAATGTACAAGCTTGTTTCAAGATTAATAAGGTATTTGAGGGGATTCCAAAATATTCTTGAAACAAGCTTAGAAAGTCAAATGTACAAGCTTGTTTCAATATTAATAAGGTATTTGAGGGGATTCCAAAATTATACAATATATTATAAAACAGAGTGCAAAGTTACCTTTGTCGTGAAGGTTGCCTAGAGTATCGTTGTAAACCTTGGTAATTGACGCTTCTTCTTCTCGAACCTTTTTCTTAGCCTTTTGCATCCGCTCCTTCACCTCTAACTGAACATCGTTCGTAACTCCACACACATAATCACTCGAAGGGCCAATAACCACTTTATTCTCTTTCAGTTTTATGAAAATTAAACACTTATCCTATTGCTGCCTTACACAAATCCACGTGATAGTACCATCCTTCGCTTGTCTTTTATTCCTATAAATTTGTCCCTCGAAATGTGTGCACAAACCACCCTTATTAGTAACACTTAACTTTATCTCCGTGTTAACACTTCTAAATTATCGCACGACATATACACCTGAGATGTCAAGTTGGTAATGACTAATGGGGTAGAACCGGCCGGACACTGGGGGGTGGGGGT
>CABFOV010002805.1:41098-61090 GCA_902141375.1 Timema poppense
GTAAGGTGTCAGACTTCTATGCTGGCGGCCGGGGTTCAATCCTCGGTCCCGGCAAAGATTTATCTGATTACCAAACCCTTTCTTCACCTCTGAAAAGACATCTTGTGAATGTGAGGAATGCCAGGCCTCCACCGTGGTTCGTATTCCACGTTAAACCGTAGGTCCATTTCATCTCACAATCACCCTACCATTACACATTAGTGTGAGTATAACCCGAACGGGTAGTAAGACGCGGTGCTAATAATATATAAAATTCCTAACAATTATAGCCCAAACCGTGTTTAAGAAAACTTTAAATGGTGGGGACTTTATTCCAGATCCCCGAATGTAAAAACTCCAAAATAATTATTTGGATAGAGAGCCCAGGCTTATGTTGTTACAGTAAAAGGCTATTCATAAACAAATTATTATTTGTCAATGCAGATACATCTTTTAGAAAAAGTTAATTTGTTTTTATAGCTCAATTTTGAGAAATATTAATTTAAATGGTTAATATTAGTTTATAGATTTATTTACTGACTTTTAGTAGGTAGAATCATGTTTATTTTAAATTTTTATGAAAGTGCATTATCTTAGAGAGGAAATATGTTTGTTTTAAGAAAATCTTTTAAATGGGTAAATAAGTTGAAATTGTCATTATTTTTATTTAACGTAAACTTACGTGGAACTTTTTCCACAATATTCACATAGAAACTTTTTTCTATTACAATACACAATGTTGTAATAATAGGGATGTTATTTTATATTTCACAACATTCATGATTTGAAATTGAACCATAAGACTTTATTTAAAAATAAACTAGTTTCAAAACAATACACACTAAAAAGCTACTTAAATACATGTTTATCAAAAATTCAATTTTGTTAAAAAAACAAATGAGTATATAATATACATGTATATATAACTTACGCTTATTTATAAAAAAAACACAATATAGATGTTTCCTATTTATTAATATTATTTTCAAGATGTTTTCTCAACTATCCCAGAACAATCTTTTTTGACTTGTGGTCTTGGACCAATATATTTTAAAGCAAAAATAGCATACCAATTTAACTAAAACTAGGTACTGCCTACCTCACCCATAATCTCATAGAATTTTCTATCCATCCATTCTGATGTTGGCTTCTTATGATTTAAAAAAGGCAAGATACAGCTTATATTACTAGATATCCTTGTCCGTTTGTTGAAATAAGTATTAGGTGTAAAATATTTAGCACACGTGACACATACAGAGTACCACATTACCATTTTCCAGTGGGCCATGGGAAAAATAAATGCACACTAAGTTCTCTGGTTAGTATAACAATGTTTATTAATCATTTCTAAATATTATAAATTGGTATTTGGTGTGTCCATCTCCAGCGTCGCGAACAAAACACAGTCTTTTAGTAAACAAGCGTAGAATAATCTCGAAAAGATTTGTATTCCTCTTCCATGGTGTGTAAGGCATTGGTAAGGTGTGCTCGCACCGTGGGTTGGGAATATCTATTGGCATTTCGTTCTTGTCTCTCTTGCGACTGTTTCTCAGGTTGACCTTGTCCAAATTCTGTATTACAGTTATTGTATTCTTTTTTCCAGTTTGCCGTAACCCACTGATCGTTTCGCTGCAATCTCTCAGCAATCCACTTTCGGTTAGGGAAATTTGCGCCAGCTTCCATTGCCTCACGGTATACATTCGTTCTAAAACGGACAATGGAACGTTGCTCCTCGGTGTCATTCACTAGACTCACCATGGTTCACCAATCAACCTAAAATCTAAAAACTTTCATATTAACAAGGAGCAAAGTCATATTGCATGTACAGCTATTAGTTTTTCCCACATACCCCTGGAAAATGGTTTTGTGGCACTTTGTACACTTTTGCACTATTATCTAATTTTCATTTAATTTATTTGAAGTACTTAACGTACACTTTCTGAACCGACTGATCAGCACTATGACCGATAAGCTAACTTATATATAGAAAATACACAAAATACATCCCCAAGGTGTTAATTTATCACTGTGAAAGTTGAAACCAACATTTCATCAATTGCAAATTTTTCAGCCATGCCAAGAATCAAATCTGAGACCTTTAGCTCCGTAATCAAACACGTGGCTGACTGAGCTAATTTATCGAACTCTTATCTAATTAACAACGAGAAGATAAAACATCATCTAAACAAACACAATGTCCTCCTGTCGAGGTAGAAATTGAGAAAATGAAGCTAAAATGTCTTACTCTGGGGGGTGAGATATTGCTAGTAAATATGCTTCGTGACAATTGTTTTTTTATGTGAAATGCACTTAGCTCAAAATTAGTACCTTGTTTTAAATTAGAACACGTCCACTCAACGATTCGCCAGAAAAAATAAACTGGTTCAAATGAACGCTTTCTTGGGCCAGTTTCATAGTCAAATTTAGTACGCCTAAAGTGCGGTGAGACACTAAATACATGACGACACCTACCTAGACCAAAATGGAATGGGCCAGTTTCCTATGCGAGAACGGCCCATTCCATTCGAGTTTAGGTGGGTGTCGTCTTGTATTTAGTGTAGCGCCACACTTGAGGCGTACTAAATTTGACCGTGAAACTGGCCCTTAGGCATGAAGTTTGGTGGCCAGAACTGGGATCATCTTGATTCTTACTATGACGTTCACATGTAGTACAACAAAACTTTGTACTACGTAAAGGAAGTAACGTATTCTCACACACATACAACCAAAAAATATACATGCGCCTCTCTCAAGCCACCCCCTCTCAAATACTCCCACCTCCTCTTTCCTCTTTCACAAATCTCGTGTCGCCTTGCGCCCTCTTCCAACTCATTCTACCCTAGCGCCTTTTCCGCCAATAGCGAGACTTCTAAATATTGCGACCTCTCGCTTCATACTATGTATGTGTATGTGTGTGTGCGCGCGCTCACATCACATTGAGAAACTGCCTTTTGAAAATCTGCTGAATAAGGGCAAATTGTAGCCACAATAGTGTCTTTTCAGAATGTCACTGAATAGCGTTAATTTTGAGTAGAATAGGGAAATGTCAGTCGCTGCGAAAAGGAGAGGGAGATAGGGGGAGGTGAATAAAAAGAGACTTGTAGGTATACATATATCTATATTTATGTAAAAAAAAAATTGTGTGTCTTGCAATGTTGGAGGAGGCTTTGATGCAGGATTCTGTCAGGACTTTGAAAAGAGGGAGGGGGAGGTGTAGCCCCCTTGCCCCTCTTTCCCTCTCCCTGGCGATGTAAAATACTAGTTTATTCTGCTGTATTGATGTAAACAAACTCTGGAAGTCTTCCTTCGAGCTGGCCTTGAAAGGATATGCTAAGTAGTATAAGATGCGTCATAGATGTGACTTGAAGCTACCTTTTTTTTTTGCGCATTCATAAACCCTTTCCTTCTACACACATTTTCCCCCCCGCTTCAATCGTTACATTTTTCGATGGTGCTTTTGTAGACAAGATAAGTGAACTCTAATTTAATGGTGCATTTATTTATTTTTTTACTTTCTTAAATAGTTTCTATACGAAGTATCGAGAAATTAGCCTCCTGTGATATGAAATAAAAAAACTAGATTTGGACTGTAATGTATTTTCATGTTCCTTTAGTTCCAAAATAATTATTCTTTGGTATTCTATACATATGTATAGGCACTTTAATGCCTAAATGGTTTTACCGATTTAAAAAAAAATTAGAGTATTTTTATCATGATAAATATAAACGTAGACATTTTAAGAAAAGGGTTTTTTAGTTGGAGCAATAAACAAACCAAAAAAGAATTTATTAAAAAAAGTACTAAACAATTTTGACTAAATTTAGTTTATGGCTAACATTGTACTGTGCATATCATGTTGGTCAAACTAAATCAAATATAACAAGATAGCGTCAACTTTACTACTTTTAATTTGTGAAAACATGCTTTGTCAAAATGAATACACCGTTTAGTCAATTTGACTGATTTGGGGTATTTATTATATATTATATTTATCGATGGGAGAGAGCATTGATTGATCCCGGTACTTTTTATAACCACAACTTACTTGTTATTATGAATACAAACTATACAAGAAATATGATTTTCCTCAAATAAACCTTATATTATACCTGCTTAGCAAGCCTACCTTTAAGAATGTAAAATGATAACATTAAACTGGACCTGAAAGAGACAAGGTGCAAAGAAATGGACTGTATAAAACCAGCTCAAGATAGGGATAGGTGGTGTACTTTTGTAATTGCGGCCATGAACTTTCGAGTTCCTAGTACCATGAAGTCATCCTCGGTGGTGTTGGGGTAAAGTGTTTGCCTCAGGACCCGATTTTCATGGGTTCAAGCCCAGCTGAAGTAGACAGATATTTCTTAAGTTATGAAACTCCGTAGCACCACTTCCTTCGGAGGGTAAGTAAAGCCACCAGTCTCATGTCGATTGTGGCATGTAAAAGAACCCTGGAAGGTATGTGGAAATACCTTTCCGGTAAAATTGGTAAGCCCTTTTACGCTCACCCATATAAATTCATTGTGTAAGGCAACGGGCTACCTCCACACTTCCTGTAATCCCCTAGTACATGGGAGCTACACCAGATGGTGCAGGTAGTACTAATCAGCTGAAAGGTTGAGTTCGTGCCCTGCACCTAATGGATAGAAATCACACCAAAACAAACTTTGGATTGTTGACTTATGTACGGAGAAGGAAAAGTGACATAGTGCAAATAAAGGTTGGTCACATGGTAAGCGTGCCCGACATTGACTCGGTAGGTTGTAGCTCAATTCCAGCCAGCTGAACTTGGGTGGCTTTCCAAGATGTTCCTTCGATCCTTTCTCGAGGCAAATATAATGGCTTTTATTCTTATTTACTCTTATTCAAAAAATTAACTCGCTAATAGAACTGTGTAAAAATATAGGCTATTACAAAGAGATTATACTAAAATAACCATTATATATTGTTTATGATTTAAAATAACCCCTTTTAATTATAAAAATAATAATAATAATAGTTTCAATTTTTAATTTCCTTTATTATAGTGCTGACCAACAGTCGTAAGACCTATAACAGGCCAGCACTGAAAGTACACAAGTATAATACAAAAACATATAACTACACGAGAAAATGAAATTTAAAAAATGGTTAAATAATGTTATATAATGATGAATATTTACAAAAAAAATAAAATAATTAATAATGATAAGAATAATAAATATCAATAATAACAAATAACTATAGGGTAGTTAAAAGCAGTAACAATATGCAAAAAATAAATCAGAATATTGTAAATTTAAATACTATAGGCAGAACCCCTTAGTGATAAATTATTGATAAGGGATTTCCTTTAATAACTCTCCGAGTTTAGCTTTCCTTTTATGATAAAAGTCGAATTCAACAACTCTAGAATAGGCGCTATGGACACAACGACCTATAGGGCTTACCTTATAAGAGCCATTGAGAAAAAATAATTTTGTATTACGAGAAGCCCGAGAAGGGATATTAACGCCTACATGATCAAGGGCAAATTTGCAATAAATTTTGCTATTGAAAATATTAAAAACAAAAAGTGCATCACAATAAAGTCTACGCGAGAAGAGAGTTTGGAGCCCTAAGCGGTTTCGAATTCTGTCATAGTCATAATAAATCCTGTTAATAAATAATTTATCACTGTACGCAGTGACAAATTTTCTTTGAACGTTTTCTAACCTAAGAGAGTCAGTTAAGGTAATGGAATTCCAAGCAACAGTATCATATTCTAACTTATATCTAACCAGGGTATAGTACATATATTAAAAACAGTCAATTTTCTTAAATGATGACGTAATAAATATAATAAGTCCAAGTAATTTCAGTGACTGGTAAATTACATGGTCAACATGGTAGTGGAAAAAAAGTTTGTTATCCAGGATAACACCAAGATCATTAATATAAAGGGTGCGAACTATGTTTTCATTGCCCAATTTATAAGTAAAAAATAAAGGATTAATTTTCCTAGTAAAATATATAGATTTGGTCTTAGATTTATTAATATTCATTCCATTTTCAAAATACCATTGTAGAATACCATTTACATCATTTTGTAACTTTATACAATCTGCAATAGATTTTATATTTAAGTAATTTTACATCATCAGCAAAGAGTAAATAACTAGATGAGTTCAAATATTTACCAATGTCATCAATACACACATTAAAGAGAAGAGGATCTAAATTAGAACCCTGTGGTATGCCACAGGGGGCTAGAAATGTATTTTAGGGGTGTGCATCAATTTTAGTAGAGAATGAACTTTCATGCAAATAACTGCTGAACCATTTTAAATATGAGGGAGAAAGTCCAAAATTGCCAAGTTTAGAGAGAATAATACTATGCTGACATAAGACAAATGCCTTACTTTGGTCAAAATAAACAGCATCAACCTGACCTTGGGTAGAAACTTGAGGGGCAACATGCCCAAGAAATTCTACTAAATTAGTGACAGTAGATTTATTTTTTATAAAGCCTTGTTGATTATCTGAAAGTTTATTTTTAAAGTGGTGGAAAGTATGCTACTATATAATTTTCTCAAGTACTTTGGAGAAATTGTTTAAGAGGGAAATTGGTCTACAATTACAAGTATTTGTTGTTTACCCTTTTTTTTAAAAAAAAAGGTATGACAACAGATTTTCTCCATGTAAGAGGTAAAGTTTCATTTGACAGGCTAATGTTAAAGATATAGTCTAACAAAGGGATAAAAATGCTGGCACAACCTTTAACAATAAAACTTGGAATTCCATCTGTCCCGGTACATCTAGATAAACTCAATTTTTTTTATAGCACTGGCAACATCCAAGGGTGTAATGTGGCATGGATACAAGTGGTCACTAGTTTCAATAACGGGGCAAGGTAAGACAGGAAGGGCTGAATTATAAACGGAATGAAAGTAGCTCCCAAATTCATTAGCAATTAATACAGGATCCATTATAATCCTGCCATTAATTTCTAGGTTAGACGGGGAAACTTTATTCTCACGATTGTTTTTAACAAATTTCCAAAATTCCTTGGGTTTGTATTTAATATTATTTTCAATTGAGTTCATCCAATTGGCTCTGTTTATAATTAAAATAGTTTTAACTAATTTACGAAAGTGAGAAAAATGTGAATAGAATACACCATTATTTGTTAGTTTAAACTTTTTGAATTTTTTTTTCTAATAGAATATTTAAGATTAGAAGAAAACCAATTTGGATATTTGGATGAATTACGAATGGTAATTTGAGGAATATGCGTTTTGATTTTCCTTTAGACTAAATTGCTAAAATTATCTACAGCCAAATTAACATCCGTAGTAGAATAAACACAAGACCAATCAGCAGTGGCCAGGTCATTGTAAAGACTAAGGTAATCACCACGTGGAAGGTCAATATAAGTGTTGGGGGTGTCATTAATATTTGTAGCAATAGGTACATCAAGTGAAATCAATAAAGGCGGATGAGCTAAATCAATATTCCCTTAGTGATTGAGAGCTGAGTTACTATGGGGTGATTTAAATTAGCAAAAACAAGGTCAAGGAGGTTAATGTCATTATCAACTTCATTAATTTGTTCTAATCCTATTAGGTTGGTCGAAGCAAAAAGTTGAGTAGCTTTTAATTTAATGTAGAAATACTAAATGCTTTGAGCATGATGATATTTCCAATCAATTTTGGGGCAGTTAAAATCCCCAAATAGTATTATTCGATAGGGATAGTTAGCCAAAGCACCTTCGAGAAATGTAAAGTAGTTCTTAAATGCTTCGACTGTTATTTGGGGAGCAAGATATATGTTCCTAATTAACAGTTTTTGGCGATCAAATGTTGGGATTTCAATCGAGACATTTTCCTTATTATTCTCTAGGTCAGTTCTCCTGGCCACACCAGAAATAGAATCAATGACATAAATGAGAACACCACCAACCCTTGAGATAGTAGCTTAATCATATAATCTATCAGCTCTATAAACATTATAGTTAGGGGGAAAGTAATTCTCATTAACAAACTCCCCAGAGAACCAAGTTTCAACTAAACAAATAATAGATAATTCATGCAAACAAACATTTGTAAATAATTCCCTTGCTTTTGTTAGTAGACCACGAACATTTTGATAATATAATAGAATATCACTATTATTCACTGGGAGATGGGTTGGGAGGTAGCCTCCAGACCTCCATCGATGGTCACGAGTGGGGTTCGAGTTGAATCCTCTTGAGATCCAAGGTCAGATGCAACAGCAGTCTTTACAGGGGCAGACACACAGGGAGACTCCTCACAGACTATCTGCTCCGGTGGCAACTTCCCATAGTGAGGTGCAATGAGACAGCCAGACGGCCAAATATCATCATTGTTTATCATGGGAAAATCATTTTCTTTGACAGAAATATGAAAGGAGGAATATGAGTTTAATTTAGTTTTCAATTTTGAACAGACAAGGTAGTCAAGATTGAGTTATTTAGTCAAATAAGATTGAATGGCCAGGGAAGTTACTTCAGGAGAAGAACGAGTAACGAATAAAGAGTTTTTTAATAATAATAATACAAATTTTGGATATTGCGATATTTTACGTGAACTTACTAACACACCGATTATGTCAACAACTACAAACTAATTTAATCTAATACAGTACGCCCAGCCCTAGCACCACGATTTCTAGTACCGTGATCACACGGGCTAAAGCATCACTTTCATATTGTACTGAATTAACAGAGATTGGGAGGTCGGGGCTCTAATCGTGCTCTGGTGTACTAACAGTGAATTTTCTTAAATTATTTTCCACTCTTCCTTTACGCAAATTTGGGCACATTTTCTTTAACATTCTACCTTCCTTATCACTATTCCCTTAACGTAATTAATGTATGCTAATAGCCCGAACGGGTACTAAGACGGGGTGAGGTTAGAAGGGCGGGGAGATAGAAGGATAAACCCGTAAACCAACAGTAAATGTATTCTTCAGCATCACCTGGGATCGAACAAAAATCTTCCCAGACTTGTTGTCGACAACTCTAACTACTTAACCACGAACACGGATTACTTTTAATACATGAAATGGACCACAACCATGACCACGAATATAATATAGAAGTCCCGCTTCAAACAACGAGTTCGATCTCTTTCGAATCCCGATAGGGTCAATGATTTAGTCATACCTGAGGCACTAATGCAAGTGTGGCTATAATTTATTCGGTGTCCGCAAGAAACACGTGTGAGGGAATGGGCGTTGAAATTGTTTCTAACATTTTTATTAAACTCTTTTACCATTAAGTGGATCATTTCAAGCTGCTAACATTACTTCAAGAAATTACTCGAAATAAAAAAGAAAATTAAGAACGTTGCTTACCTGTGACGTCATGGCAAATGAAGATAGCATTTACGTTTTATTCATAGAACCATAAACCATAAATTCTTAAATAATTCTAAGAATAGTCCTACAGTGTCACAAAATTATTATTTTTATCTTGGCTTGGTAAAGAAAATTGCCTCTGGGAGTATTTCTAACAGGATGCAGATTAAAAATGTCTGTGTAATCATATGTCTATTTAGAATAGTAAACAAGAAAAGAGGTATTTTTAAAAGCAAGTCGAATGTGTTCTAAAGTCCGTTAACCGTAGGAATTGTTTTCTGAAAGGCCTTTTTTTCCTACCAGAAATCTATTATATAATAGGATATTGGTAGGGAAAAAGACCTTTCAGAAAGTAATTCCTACAGTGAATGAAATGGTGCAAATGGTATAGTGACTGTGTAAACTCGTCGGAGGAAGAGGGTCTCACAGGGTGAGCTGATAATCACTTGGATGGATGGACCTGGGCAGACAGAACAAATTATATATATATATATATACATAGCATTACAACTGTCGTTCATCTTTATCGAACATGTTTCCTCTTCCTTTGTAAATCATACATATTTTTCACTCAATTCCCTTTCCTTTATAAGCTATACTTTGCAATATAATTTATCTTTATACATATACATACCTAATCACTCCGTTCCCTTACAGGGTAGGCAAGAAACTGTGCATATAGCTCAAAAAACAACTCCGTAGTTTTCCATCCTCTCTAACTTTCCTCACACTTCCCTATCCTTGAATACTCCCTTCGCTTAAACAACATCCATACACCGAGTCATAAATGCTCTTTTATTCTTAAAACTCTTAATGTTTCTCTTTTTCATACATTCGTCTAAAAAATTCAGCCACATCTTAAGTGGCCTACCCCTTCCTTTTGATCCACACACTCTACCTTCATAAAGTTGTATCATCAGTCGGGCCACAGTTATCCTCTAAACATGCCCAAACCAATTTTATTATTTACTAAAATATTGGTCTTGTTAACTGGCACGTGAAATATATATTTCGATAATTAATTCTTGTAATTATAAACATGTATATTTTTTTATATTTTTTGATAAACTTCATCCACAGATTTAGGAGTCCATTGAGACATGTTGTATAAAAATCCGTCAAATAGTTCATGAGATCTTGCGATGCTAACACTTCAAGTCACTCTTCTATAAATATAGACAATCGATTCTCTCTTATCATATTGGTAGCAAAACATTAGAAATATTTTACTCAGTAATTTATTCAAATATAACGTATTGTATAGAGATCAAGTAGCTAAAATAAAATGTGTTAAAATGTATAAATATTTCTCAAATTTCCCAGTTGGGGGATATAAACGTTCTCAAGAAATATTCGGTTGAGAACCCAAACTTATACCACTTGTACAATTCCATTCGTGTTACGTGCCTGTAAAATCATACATAGAACCATTAACATTAAAACCCACACCAATGTCCAAGTGGTCTAAGCCATCGGGCTCGCGAAAACACTGGAGTTCTGGTATTGGAGAGGTTGCGATTAGAATCTCGGCTGGGTGCACTGGAGAGGGAGGCGAATTTCCCCGCAAATGTGGGTTGCAGTTATTTTGATTTATCCTATAAATAAAATAAATACTTGGAGAGCTTTGAAATGTGGTGCTGGAGAAGACTTGAGAAGATAAGGTTGACGGATGGGGTTACAAATAAAGAAGTCCTAAGAAGAGTGCGGGAGAGGACAATCATTTTGGATGTGATACTTCGATGCAAAGCAAACTGGATCAGAACTTAACGAAACGGATCTTGACATGATCTAATGCTCCCTGAAGAGGACCACAAGAACAAATTATAACACGTATCGACCAATTGGTCACGCCGTATTATTGACTGAACTATTAAACGGGATGTCACATTTCACGAAGGTTCTAAAACAAGAGAAAAGACAGATTATTATTAATCTGCATCCTCCTCAAATACGTGGCCCCAAGCGGGACACGCATAATCGAGTATCGGCCTGAGTAACTGCTTGTATAGTGCCAAGCCGTTCCTCGTGGACAGGGTTCTACGCCTGTTAAGCAGTTGGCCTAGGCACCCAGCCTTTGCTTCGCCTTGGTCAGTCTTTCAATAAAGTGCAATCTCCAGGTCAGTTTGATATCCAGCGCAAGTCTCAAGTACTTAGCACTGTTTTACCATCTGAGCTGTAATCTGGATTGGCCACTTCCTTAGGAGGAACTGTATGACGTCATTAAAGGTTAGGCTGAGGGAAAGAGGAGCATAGGAAGAAGGAGGATTCAAATAGTGCATGATTTGAAAGAAAGAAGAACATTTTGGGAGCTCAAAGAGGAGGTAGGGAACAGGACACATTGGCGGTCTAAGTTCAATGACTAAAGAAATGGATGTGTCGTAAGACCGAACAAATAATAATAATAAAAAAAAAATTCTACCTCTTTTAAGTTTTTTTCCCCACCGCGTCTAAGTACCCACTTGGGTTATTTACACATTAATTACGATAATTCTATAGGGATGAGGAATATATGGTTTTAGATGAAATGTATCCGCGTAGCGTAGAGAGCAAGAGTGAGAAACAGTTTAAGAAAACCACTATCATTACTCCCGGTCGGGATTTGAACCCTGACCTTCCCATCACCATCAAGACAGACTAAATGAACTTGACATTTATAACGCGTGCCAATACGTCAATATTAATCCTCAAACTAAACATTGACCATTAAATAAAATTGAGATTTAAAAAGAACTTTATTGAATTCTGTTTTATTAACTTGCTATGAGGCATGTTTCACCATAAGTCAGCTCTGTAATGAATCAACTTTATAGCTAACGATTATCGATACTGTAAAAGCGAACGTGTAACTACTGCCTTTTAAGAATTCCCTCCCCGCTCCCCTGGTGATCTTATCGATATCAGTCCTCCATCACTGAACCTTAACTTTTTAAAAATAGAAATCAAGAAAGGAGATGGAGAAAAAAAAAGAACAGCTACTAATTTTGTCTCTTTTCAACTTTTGATTCCAAAACCCATCACATATATATATATATATATATTTAAATACCTTTGCACAGACCCCATGTGATCACGTGGAAGGGAATCGGTAATTGGTCTTCGAATACATTTTTAGATTTGATGATGGGGTCGAGGATAAATGATTATCTCGTCTGGGAAGAATTTTTCAACTAGTGCAGCTAAAATTAAGATTAATAGTTTGTTGGTGACCTGGCGGTCTAGGGGTAAGGTGTCAGACCTCTATGCTGGCGGCCGGGGTTCAATCCTCGGTCCCGGCAAAGATTTATCTGGCTACCAAACCCTTCCTTCACCTCTGACAAGACATCTGGTGAATGTGAGGAATGCCAGGCCTCCACCGTGGTTCGGATTCCACGTTAAACTGTAGGTCCTTCATTTCATCTCACAATCACCCTACCATTACACATTAGCGTAAGTGCGTATAACCCGAACGGGTAGTAAGACGCGGTGCTAATAATAATAATAATTTTTAAATGAAGAGAAAAGGGTTGTCATCAAACTCCAGGGAATCCTTGACAGATATTCAAAAAATGTTGTTCTTAACTTGTGAAAAAAAAATTCAGTGTTTCTATTGGATACATATATGATTTATTTTGACTAAAAACTTGTTTTAATATAAAACAACTTTAAAAAATACCGCCCTTAAATCGAATTATCTTCCACCCCACCTTAAGGCCCAGTATCATCCCTATAGATTATGTTTCACAATTATCTTTCTTGGAAGAAAACAATATATCATAGCTTATGATTTAGTTTAGTATTTATTACAAAATTTATTTTGTTTATATGGTAGTGCGTATAACCCGAACGGGTAGTAAGACGCGGTGCTAATAATAATTTATATGGTACTGAATGGATACCACTCTCCACTTGTTCTGTGCCATTTTAAAATGAAAGACACATTTGTTATAGTTATGTATTTTATATATCCTTTTTTTCTTCTTAATTTAATATTTAATACACAATTTCTTGCCTTTTTTGTTTGTTTTAAAACTTATTTATATAAAACTACTACGATTCATATGTTGCACCGTGGTTTTTTGAAATTATAAGAAATATTTATATTTAGGTATTATATGTATGTTTACTTTTTTTTTTACTATCTCAGTGTCAAAACGTTGGTTTTATTTTATTTATCTATATAATCACTAAGAGGTACATTGTGCCAGATTTTCTGTCTCTCGTAAAATATTAATCTATAGTGTATTATAGGATTTTTTCTTGCTTTTAACATGTCTGTATTCAGTAGCGTACCGACGGGGGGCCTTGAGGAGGCTCGAGTCCCCCAACCGTAGTTGGGGGATGCCTCGAGATCTACGCAAATCTGAAGAGAAAATAAAATGAGGGGAAAAGGGGGTATGGCCAGTTAAACACTGTGAGCAAAGAAAATATCAATTGCCACAAATCCTTGTGTTGACCCTCCCTAGTAGTCCTAATTGATGTTTGTGCCGTCTAGGTAGTGGTCTGATTCCTGAAGATTGTAGCAGATTCCAATCCTCCCAATTTAACACGTGGTTCTATTGAGGAGGTACACAGTGGCTAGACATTTACCTATTATAAATAATCGGTGATTTTTGGGACAGTATTCCTATATGATGGTTAAGCCAACTTTAATTTAGGTATATTTATTTATTATTTTGTTATATTATCATGTTTATAATGTTAAAAATATTAATGGTCAAGTTAACAAATACCAATAAAAAAATGCTTCTAGGTGTACAGTACATATGGGTTAAAAAAATTGCCTCCAGTGGCTAGGGGGACCTCTCCCCTATCCCTCTATGAGCACCCCTATTTCACAATCCTGCGTACGCTACTGTTTGTTTTAATATAACTTATATTAATATGTATGTAACTAAATAATTATTAATACATTCTTTCTCATCTCTTTGAAAGCCAGTATTTAAAAAAAAAATCTAGCACATTGTATAGAAAGAAGTTAAGCAAACACCAGAACCGGTAGTAAAATGGTACAAAGCTTGACTCGCAGAATATAATGGATGGCTAGTGGCAGGGAGGTTGTGAGGTTCGACTCCCGTTCCGGTGTACTGAGGGTGGTTTTTCCCCTCTAAATGGTTTCCCGCGCTTCCTCCACACAAATGGTGGCACATTTCTTCTAAATTTTAACATACTCATTATCCAATTAGGGTGGATGTGTGGCTATTCCGAGCGGGTAGTAATACCTGGTGCACACAAAAAAAGTTGGACAAATATATGGGGGGAGGGGGTGGTATTTAATTTATTTTCCCACCTCATCCGGGATGTACGCATTTTTATCACGCTATGATTAAGTAGGGATTATGAAGGTAGAAATTAGGAAATGTACTCGTATTTGCGTGGAGAGAGTGGGAAACTACTTAGAAAAAAGAACACCCTCAATAAACCCAGCCAGGATTCAAAATACAGACTCCTCATCACTGGAAAACAAGATTGGATGAGTATGATGTTCATCCCCAGTGCCCATAAAAAACACTCTATGGTGTCAGCTCATAATAGAGCCAAATTTGACCAACTAGCAGCCATCTGTTGGCAATTATAGTGCCAGCTTTTGCGGATAGAGGGCGTCAGGTGGTCAGCAGAACTAATCCCCCGGTCATTAATCTCAGTTTTCTAGATTGGAGCCCCAAGCGTCCACCGTGGTTCGGATCCCACGTTAAACTGTAGGTCCTCTATTTCATCTCGCAATCACCCTACCATTACATATTAGCGTAAATGCGTATAACCTGAATGGGTAGTAAGACGTGGTGATGATGATGATAATAATAATAATAGTTTGGAACCGCTAATATCTCCTCTTGAGATTGAGTTGAGCGCTTTCTAGACCCGTTACTTCACAGAAATATCTGGAAGCGCTGGGGATTGAACCCGTTACCTCTGGATCTGTAGTCAGGAACTCTGATCTCTAGACCATAGAGGTGGTCGGTCGCCTGCCTATAAAGATATAGGCCTAATTATTTTCATAACGTGAATCGTTTCAATAAATTAGGCTTAACTTATTTATCATTATAATCATCAGAAGACGTGGATAAAAATAAATAAATTTAGAAACTGTTTATTTTGTCTTTGAATGAAAAAACTAGAGCTCATATACAAAAACACTAGAAGTCAAATTTGGGGCGGGGGGGTGATCGTTGGAGGGGGGGGGAATCGTAAATAAAGAGTGGGGTAACGACAGTTGCGGCGGTATTCTTTTCGAGTCCGGATGCTCGGCTGTTGTGGCTGGGGCCATATTGCGATGATGGCGCCATCTCTCGTCGTAGATTTACAGCTTCCTGCAACAGAAACAGCATCCCCTCCCACTAACTCCGCGCGCAATTAGACAACTGGCGTATACGGCTATAACTGTTCTGACACAGCCGAATGTTCGCTCCATTTAAATTGAAAGTCATACTTCATTGTTTTGTTTTTTTCTATGTTTGTTTTTATAAATTTTATTTCTTGTGTAATTCTCTTCTTTTGTTTCGTGTGCGATTTCCGAGTATATGATAAATTTTTGTTGCGTGTAGCTACAGTAGCCCCATGGCTTCTTTGGTGCTGACTGACAGCTCACAGCTGAAAGCTTTGAAAAGTTACCAGACCAAATTATGTATCCCTACGCCAAACCATATGATCTGCAAAAACATGTGTTTAGCAGCTGTCACTTATAACGGTCAATATTTAGGTATATATACTCCATTCACGGTAGGAATTTCTTTCTGAAAGGTATTTTTTCCTACCAATATCCTACTATATAATAGATTTCTGGTAGGGAAAAAGGCCTTTAAGAAAACAATTCCTACTGTGAACGGACTTTACCTAAATGTTGACTGTTATAAATCAGCTGTGAGATGTCAGTCAGCACCAAAGAAACCACGGGTCTACTGTATAGGCTATTGGTAGCGGTATTACTTATCTTGGGGATACAATTTATTTCCTCAACACGTCTTACTACCCGTTTGAATTTTAACTACGCTAATGTAGAAGGGCTTAGAACGGTAACATTTAACAGAAACGCTCCTTAAAAATCCCCTACTCGGCTGGGATTCGAACGCTGACCTCCCATCTCCGGTAAGCCAGACTAGAATAAGCCTGACATCTTGTTCACCTGCCCACCGATGTGGGCTACGCGAAATAGTTCCATCCTCGCCGTGACTTACTGTGGATTCACACGTTCGCCTAGAAACTAGCGCAGAACAGAAACGTGCTCACGTGACAAACTCTAAGCCAATCACAAGATTTCCACTTAATCGGTGCGATCTGTTCTGCTAAAGTTCAACTATTTTCTCCTTTGTCCGCTCTGCTCGAGATGTTAGACACAGGAGAACCAATCAAATCTCAGAACCAACCATCTCAAATTAGTGCGCATGCGCATTTGTCAACGTATGCGCTCTAGAGCCAAAAGAAAGCAGACAGCTTCGCTGGCCGTTGTGAGGAGATCTGAAATAACCCGTTAATGTAAAACGTGTTTATCGATGTATTGGATTGTGCCAAGACACAGCATTATAATTTGTAAATAACCATTGGGACAATGATCTAAAATATACGTTTATCCACTAGAAAATAAAATATTTTGATAATCAACTGTTTTGAAGCGTTGAAATGCATCATGGGTCGACTTAAAGCGTGTAAATTACTGCACAGATTCTGATTTCTATTTTTCATCGAGCGTGTGAATCAAGCTGTAGTGAGTAAGAGGCCTACTTCAAAAAGTGGGCTTTTAGTTCAATCTCAAGAGGAAGACTAAGAGAGTTAAGTATGTAATGTGTTCTTCCTATTCTCTGTAAATATTTTAATTTATGACTGTTGGTTTTTATAATATATGCCATAATGTTCTATGTTTGTTTTTAAGTCACCTGCTAAAATGGCCCTGTGCTCAAACGTGAAAATTTTAACTTATAAATACAAACAATAACATAGTTTAAATTCAAAATTCCGATTAGTTAAAATAAGTAGCCGGGTTAACCTAATACTACTCGTACACAGCTTTCTATATTTCTAACCAAATACTTATTTAAGCTCGCCGAGATGAATGGCAATCCTGTATAGTCAGATAGGCATAGGAATAACCTTTTAGCGGATATGAAAATACATTTTAAAGTGGTAAACATTGACACACTATATTTATGTTACATCACCTACAAAATATGTACATATATATGTATAAAATCGGTTAAAATATGTAATAATGTTAAAATATGTAACATTGATCAAAATTGATCAAACCTTATTTATCCTAGTTTATAATAAATTTATATATTATTGAACAAAATTTAATTTTATAGCTGCACATTTCTGAAGGAAGTAATAGAAAAACATTTCTAAATATACCCACATACTGTTAATTTTTTAGCTAGTTGTATTGCATTATTAGTTTGTTCTACACCAAGAAATTTCCCACTAGTAAATATACTTCATATAAATGGCATCATATAACCAATTCTAGAAACCATACAAATACTAAAAACTTTCAATTAAATTAATCAATTAAAAGATAATACATGTCCAAATGAGAATTCACAACTAACACGTTTCCTGTTTAGATGCACAATGGATTACAGAGTGCTGAACTTATTGTTTGTCTTCTATAAGGTAAAACATTTTTATATGAGGATAAGTTTCTTTTTACATCACAAGAATCCACGGGAGCGTATTTGAAAACCAGCCAAAATTGCTTTTGGTGTAAGCACAAGAAGAAGCTACTTTCAAGTCTTGAAAGGTATCCTAAGATTCACCTACGGAAATGGCTGATTATGATTGGAACGTATTCACTACTGAATGGACGTCTTCACAATGATCACAATAAAAATTCACTGCCTCCACCCACGTATCCCACCTTGAAAGGTCACTTGTGGGAGATTATCTCTGTAAAACTGGATTATTTGCGGTGCTTTCATGAATACTTTTTTAGTTGTCGATATCAGCTTATTATTTACATTAGGAAAGTTACCTCTTTATTCTTTGGCAATACGCCTTAATGCATGGGCCATACACGTGAAATGAATCAGGTTTGGCTAGAAGACTTTGAGAGTCGTTGCAGTTTTTATCGTGTAAGTGGTGGCGTCTGAGTACACGAATAACACCTCCTCACACACACCTTTCACTCATAGCACTTTCAGTCCATCATTGATTAACCTTGGGATCGTGCTATGATGTGTTTGCTCTAGCACCTTCAAGTAGATCAGAAATGGTTTTGATAGGGCTTCAGAATCAAATTTCGCTACTATGAGATTGGCTAGGTAGAGTCCCGTGGAATATGTTGTTTCATTAACAGGAACATAAACACAGGAGTCACCAATTTCGTTTTATAGGTTCTCTATCACTTCTTCGTAACAGACATGTAGATAGTTTTTTTCTGAGTGGGGATTCATCTGGAACATTTATCTTGAAATTCTTCTCCGAGAATGTGCGCAACTGTGGGTCTTGGAGTTTATACCATGGAATACTAGCTGCTACCATTGTGCTGCACAGCATTCATTTTTCGAAGAGAAAGGTCCCTGTCCCATGTGAGTGACCAAAACTTACTTCTTAGAAGACTTTAGCTGCGTGTTACGGGTGTGGAGAGCATTTTTTAAATGTTGTTCCAACTGTGACTTCATAAAACAACCTATCTTCTTGTCACATAATTTACATACAACAATCTTCCCATCAGTCGTAAAAGCTTCATGCATTTTAATCAATGAATGTATCTTCACTGAGAGTGAGTATGGCACTGGTGCAATTTTTACACAACTATCGTCTATCCCTTGCACTCTATTAACTGATACTTGGTGAACTAACTACAGTAGCCTCGTGGCTTCTTTGGTGCTGACTGGCAGCTCACAGCTGACAGCTGATGGCTTTGAAAAGTTACCAGACCAAATTATATATCCCTACGCCGAGCTATATGATCTGCAACAACATGTGTTTAGCAGCTGTCCCTTCTGACAATCAACATTTAGGTATATACCTGAATGTTGACTGTCAGAAGTCAGCTGTGAGCTGTTAGTCAGCACCAAAGAAGCCATGAGGCTACTCTACAGGTATGAAGCAGGGGTTGAAATAAACGTTGGGGCTGAGGGAGGGGCTTGGAATGCAATTGTTTGTGGAGGTTTGCCACGTATAATTTTTGGAAAATATGCTTGGTTTAGTGACAGCTGATGTAATATTTTCTTGCTCCACTGGCCACACCTTTTTGAAAACAAATGAAAGTCAGACCACTCCAGATATGAGTCGCTTTCCTAGATTTTTTTTCCCGAGCTAAAATGTTTGACCTAGACTTACTAGCTGGTATTAATATCACACCTACACCTATATACATGGCTGGTCTGGTTTTCTTTTCAAAACACCGTTTTATGCGCCGTATTATGGTAATGGACTTCAAATTACATTTCATTGATTGTTCTTTGCCTTGCCACTTTACTCATTTATTCTCCCCGACCAAAGAACAACGGGAAAATGAGCTAATCAGATCTATAATTATTGTTTCTACAACTGCTGAGGCACAAGGGGGGGCGTGCTGTTTTGAGGCCACTATCTGGAAAAGCCACATTCTCTCCAGACACAAAATTACATTGACAACTATAATCCTCTTTGACGAGACAACATACCTGACTTGGCCTTTTCTCAATGACATCCCTTCATTGGATACATTGCTTTATGATAGTACAGGTTGTCTGCAAATTATTGAATTCCCCTCCCCCCCC
>CABFOV010002805.1:61174-76977 GCA_902141375.1 Timema poppense
CCCCCCCCAAAGAAATAAAAATAATAACACGGTAAAAAACATTTAAAATATTTGATTTTATGTAGTATCGTCGAAAATATGTAAAATTAAAACTGAAAATAAAGTCACAAACAACCTAATTCGCCGACATTTCACTTTTCACATTTCTAACTGCCTGGATAGAAATATGTAATTACATAAACATCCGGGCTCTAGTAATAAGGCTATAATAAGCTGCATTAAAAAATATAATAACATTGATTGTGCTTTTTTTTCTAAATAACATTGATTATTTTAACACATGACGTATTAAATGGTATAGTTTTTAATAAAATATAGTTACAACATTTTTGTGGCAGTTTTTTTTATGCACAGTGTTTTTTCCTCATATGATCATAATAACTATTATGCTTAAGGTACAGACTTTTAATTACTCTTTCTCTCTATATGTAGTTTCTAAACTAAATAAACATGAACTAATGGCTAGCCTATTTATGGATAAACAAAAAGATTTCGACCTCTAACAATTTGAAAATAATTTTCTTGATAGTTTCATCACATCTAAAATACATATGTGGCTATTATTAAATTAACTAGTAAACTTATTAAGTTTGGAAAGCTATGATTTTATCATATAATAAATAAGTTTGTTGTTTTGCAATTTATTTCCATTCCATGATAATGACCACTCCAATTTAGTAGTGTAATACGAAGTGTAAGAGAATACTTCACTTATAATACGTGTTTACATACCCAGTTTTGTTTTAACTGCATTTCTCATCTTCGTCTCTATTCAACTTGCAAAAAATTTTTTTTTTTAAATCTTCTTTGTTAAATTCTTGAGTGTCCTGCCACTGGGGAGGTCCTTCGAGTAGCCTCACTAGCTAGAATTATATCATCAAGGGCATTTTCGATTCATGAAGGCCTTTACAGTACCAACAATAACAACAATGTCGTCATCTAATTGAATACAGTTGACTTCAATCCATTGTCCAGTTTTCAACAGATCTGAACCATGTAGAAACTCCCGTCATAATACAAACTCAAAGATCCCTTTGTTAGAAATAGTGAAGGAGGAAGAAAAGGAGAGATAGGGAAGGGGAAAGAAGGGTGGGGGTTGTCTTGTTGGACGCTCATTGTTGTAGACAGTCGCGTCTTCTCCCACTTGTGTCCTAACAATGGCCAAACAAACGGTCTCTTACAGCCCACCAGAACAATGGCTCGGTGAAGTCAGATGACCTGGTCCGCCAGCATCCTCAAACCGCGCTGTAGACTGTCCAGAAGGCCTTGCTTTCAAAGAGTCAAAGTCTCATGGCCAACTGGACAAACAGTCCACCATCTTGTTCCCGTGCCGCTTCTGTCTTTCGCGCGTTTCTGTCTTTTGTTCGGTTCGGAAAGACAATGTGAGAGAAAATGATGTGTCATGAGCGTGGGAGGCGGAGAATAAAAGAAAGGATGTAAAGAAAGAGTTGGGCGAATAAAAGAAGAAGCAAGCGCTTTGAATGGAAGTCTTGTGTATACGTTAGATAATCCTTAGTATGAATCGACTTCAAACAAGTTTTTCTTCAATAATATATCTTGTAATTAATGCGTATTCTTGGCGGAGAAGTTTCATTGCATCTGCTTTGATCGGATCAGTTTATTGTTAGTGGGTATTCATTGTTCCTATTGTCTTTATTTCTGAAGCGACTTAACGAGGAATTCAGAACAAGTTTCTCTATTTTCATTACCAAAAGATGCCTGCATAGCCAGAGATTCATTGCTGCACATTAGTCCACCAACTGTATTGTAAGAATATGGTACAGTAAAACTGCACCTTTGTGTTGGTTTCGCAATTTTTTACTCTGCTCGTTTATTGTTTGTCAATTTCCCCACAAAATCTGAAAAGTAGCAAGCTGTTTTGCATGCTATCTGATCAACGACTAAGGGTTCTGTCAGACTGGCAAGCGTGCGAGCAAGCGATTGAACGACTGCGTGGCCAGACTGGCGAGCGGGCGCGTGATTATCAGATAGTGAGGGTGGTTTTTTAAAAGTGATTTATTGTAGTGGTTTTCCCATCATCTCTCCGCGCTAATGTGGTGATTCTTGGTTGCAAAAGCCTACTTTGATCATAATATTGTAAGTCTTTTAACATGTCACTTTTACATATATGGTCTTACTAATTATTATATTAGGCCGTTAGTAGCAATGCTAAGCCTATCAATAACTATATAAAAAATGTCAAAAAACATGTAAAAATTAGAAGTTTTCCTAGCAATCAATGAACCAACATACAATAATATTGCCTAGCGCCTGTAAACGAGATGGTTCCAGCTCGAGCGCGCGCGCCCCCTTTCATTCCAAACAATGTGTTCTATTTAATTTATTAGTCGCTCACTCAACCAATTTGGCCGTACCCTTATACATTTCCCAAGAACAAGGTAAATATCTCTCTTGGTGACATCATTTGTTCACATTCTACTACTAAACACTGCTAACTTTTTTATATCATTCTATAGAATTGCATGGGTCTAACGGACTCATCGCACACTCGTGCCCACTTAATTAAAATTATTAGAGAGTCTTAATCATAGATTGCTGACACTACTTTAGATCAAACTCGAAAGTAACATTTAAATATACATTGGAACCTCATATATCCGGCCCTCATTGATCCGGATTTATGGTTTATCCGTACTTAAATTTTGAATTAATTAATTTTTTCATAATAGTTTTTCTTATCATACGAATATATTGATGCTGTGATAATATTTCTGTACCATCTATTTTATTTTAAATATACAATATACTATTTAATGTCTTTTACCTACGTATTTTTAATATATCCATTTTTTATATTTTTAACTATATGACCACTTGATTTCCACTACCTTTGAAACCACAGTCGATTGTATTTAGGTATATAATCTTTTCTTTGTAAAATGGCAATTTTCGAAACTAGTATACCATGATATTTTATTTATTTATAGTAAATTTCGATTCGTTTACCAGCACTATATATATTATGGATAATTGTTTTTGAACTAGGTGGTAGAAGTTTTGTATTTTTGAAGATATAGCTGATTTAGAGCGTGTATTTGAATATCGGGTGTTTAATTCTAGCTCTATAAACATGTGTTAATTTTTATTGTAATAATTTATTTACTTAAAATCTTTTAAAATTATATTTCATTGTTTAATTTGTGATTTTTCTATTGTTGTTAATGTTGATTGTTTGAAATTAACTCTTGGAGGTTTTCCAGAAAAGTTTTTCTATAGGTCTATATCTAAATGGAACACATTTAAAATTGTTCCAGATTTGTATTTTTAGAAAATGGTTTAAATAATTTGTGGTTTTCTGTTTTTGCTGCTGAAAATTGACAGTAAGGGATACAATTGATCCTTCTAAAACTGAATTAGCTGTTAGTTAATTGCTTCTAAATTTTCTAAGGGAGAAAAAAGTTACATGTATGTATAGTTCTAATTTCAAAAGTTGATGAAGTAAATGTCAGAATGTGGTTTTTCTTTTCTTTGCCGAGTCTTAATTTATCCATGATCCTGAAGAAACACCATACGGTGAGAAATGAACTATTATTCCACTAATAATATTTTTTTTATCACACACCAACACTTAGCATATTTTATTCACTGGATAAATATTTTAAAACACAAATCAGATATTAAATTTACTGAACAATATAAATTCTACAAAACTTTAAATCTGTCAACAATAAATGAAGATTGTTTATAAGTATTCTTGATAAAGAAATAATCTGGTTTTGTTATGGATTTTATTCACAAATAAATAAACTATTTAATTCAAACAAACTAATTTTTCCTTTATAGATTTAAATTTGTACCTTAAATTATTATTTTTAGTTAACTATTTTTTCATTCTCAATATAATCTTAGATTATACATTAGTGAGGCACGCCATAGGTAGGGATTTTGCTGAAGGTTTTAATTGTTATTAGATAATAACCTCTTGGATTGTTTAATTGTGTTATCCTTTAATTTTTGCACTGTACGTTACCACCTATCCCAAGATATTATGAGACCTGGTTGTATTTTGAGTTTATTGTTGTGTTATTTTTCCCCACAAAATCATAGCAGGATTTGACAATGTTAGTGAGATGAGTTGTATTTCCCTAACGGACGGAACACCCGGTGGTCTTGAGACAAGGTTCATTGTGACATCGTCGGAGCTATCAGAGGGAAAAGTAAGCGTTTTAAAATGAACATAAATACAGTTCCTTTCAAAAACAGTAATTATTTGTGATACTGTAGTCGCATAGTAGTATCAGATACTTTGAATCATAACATATATTTAATGTTAACTTTTTCAGAATTTATGGTACAAAGTTTTAAATAGTATATGTCAAGCTGCACGTTTTTCACTTTCTCAAACCAAAGTGACAATACTTTTTTTTTAGCAATTTACATAAAAAATTAGCAATGGGGAAAATAACTGTTTTCAAATATTTACCCCGTCCTGGTATACATATTTTTAGAGCAGTGAAAGCGATCTTGACCAATTTCTCTTTAGAAAGGAAAATTGGCCAAACGTGGTGGACCCTGTTTTGGGGCCGTGGGGCAAGCAAGAGACCTCGCTACTCATTTCAAAGGGACACTCGTGGTAAAGCCATCAACCAGACTGGACGTGTGGTAGGCACTCGCTTCTTGGTAGTCAAACAGTACAGAAGTTACAGAAACACCTCTTGGTTTTAGCATAAATCATAGATAGAATTAGTAATTCATAATATCTTAACCACGAGTAGCTTATATTTCAATAAATCAACCTAAATTAATACCTTAAATATTAATTTAATGCGTTATAGCCCCATACATCAATAATCAACAATATAACCACATAATACCGTTGGTAGGATCGTAACTACCTGGCGCCCGAATAAAGTAATATCGCGCCGATTTGTAACCAACGCACGAGAAACGAGGTCAATCAGGTTATATACTAAACCGATCAGAATCCAAACCAAGAATGTCTGGGGTAGATACGACTCATTGCTAAAACACAAAACAAAGCATTACTTATTGATGTTCTCCACATGTTTAAAATTTGTTTTATTACATCAGTTTCATTAGAATGAATTAGGTATAAAATAGTATCAAGATAGAATATCAGAGTTTCATCGTGTAATGTTTAAATCGGTATAGAAACATTGAGAAAGACGTAACATTTTACAATTTTATTGGTAGGCAGGTAAAGGTACCACTCCAAATTATCAAATATATCTTTAAAAAAGTAAGTGTTTGTGAAATGAGAGTTGTTCAAATTTTTCAAAACCAACAGAAAAAACTTACAAGGGTGGTATAAAACCTAAACTCAGCAGGAAACTTGGCAAGATGGTAGAGGGATTGCCTCATATAACCAGATAAAACTTACAAGGGTGGTATAAAACCTAAACTCAGCAGGAAACTTGGCAAGATGGTAGAGGGATTGCCTCATATAACCAGATAAAACTTACAAGGGTGGTATAAAACCTAAACTCAGCAGGAAACTTGGCAAGATGGTAGAGGGATTGCCTCATATAACCAGATAAAACTTACAAGGGTGGTATAAAACCTAAACTCAGCAGGAAACTTGGCAAGATGGTAGAGGGATTGCCTCATATAACCAGATAAAACTTACAAGGGTGGTATAAAACCTAAACTCAGCAGGAAACTTGGCAAGATGGTAGAGGGATTGCCTCATATAACCAGATAAAACTTACAAGGGTGGTATAAAACCTAAACTCAGCAGGAAACTTGGCAAGATGGTAGAGGGATTGCCTCATATAACCAGATAAAACTTACAAGGGTGGTATAAAACCTAAACTCAGCAGGAAACTTGGCAAGATGGTAGAGGGATTGCCTCATATAACCAGATAAAACTTACAAGGGTGGTATAAAACCTAAACTCAGCAGGAAACTTGGCAAGATGGTAGAGGGATTGCCTCATATAACCAGATAAAACTTACAAGGGTGGTATAAAACCTAAACTCAGCAGGAAACTTGGCAAGATGGTAGAGGGATTGCCTCATATAACCAGATAAAACTTACAAGGGTGGTATAAAACCTAAACTCAGCAGGAAACTTGGCAAGATGGTAGAGGGATTGCCTCATATAACCAGATAAAACTTACAAGGGTGGTATAAAACCTAAACTCAGCAGGAAACTTGGCAAGATGGTAGAGGGATTGCCTCATATAACCAGATAAAACTTACAAGGGTGGTATAAAACCTAAACTCAGCAGGAAACTTGGCAAGATGGTAGAGGGATTGCCACCAGAAAAATATAAACATCGGAAGTTAAAAAATGCGGCACTGGGAATTTGAGGGTATTGGAAGGGGCGGGGGTGTAAGGGTCTATCTAAATAAAGAAAAAAGCCTTCTATGGAAGGTATATAATTGAAATTGAGTAGCCATAAAAATAATCAAATGGGTCTTACAATGTGAAATGGTGAAGGAGGGTTCAAAACTTTCAAAACTACAGTAGCCCCATGACTTCTTTGGTGCTGACTGACAGCTCACAGCTGACTTCTGACAGTCAACATTTAGGTATATACCTACATTTTGACTGTCAGAAGTGACAGCTGCTAAATACATGTTTTCGCAGATCATATGGTTCAGCGTAGGGATACATAATTTGGTCTGGTAACTTTTCAAAATCTGTCAGCTGTCAGCTCTTAGCTGTCAGTCAGCATCAAAGAAGTCATGAGGCTACTGTAACATAAAAAACAACGTAAAGGGTATTATTAAACTTAAAATTGACAGGAAGGTTAAGGGGCTACCCCAAATAACAAAAGAGAGTCTGACAGTTTCATATTTTAAAATGGGACTCTGTATAAAGGGGGGAGGGGATATTTTTTTTATCTTGGAAATTGGGGGTATTGAGGGGTCTAAAAATAGAAAAAGCCTTTTAGGAAAGGCAGATAATTGAAATTTGTCAGGGAGGTAGATAATCAAACAGGTCTTCAACCTTGAGATTTCAGAGTTGGAGTTGGTGAAATGGGGAGGAGGTTCAAAACTTTAAATCCTGAGAGAAAAAACAACTTTAAAGGGTGATATAAAATTTAAACTTAGCAGTAAGGTTAAGGGGCTACCCCAAATAATAATAGAACAAATTGAAATTGGATTCTGGAAAAAAGGGGCGGGATATTATATTAATAATATAAAGCGTTTGTCATGAGCGTTAGAGATATCTCCCTCACCCAGAGGTTTAAATTTCAAAATGTGTAGTCTATGGGTACGAACATATACACTTCTAAGCAGGAATTATACAATTTATATTATATTTGCCCACTTATTATATTTTACACTTTTTAACTTTTGTACTCACTTAACCCTTTTACCAAAAAAAAAATAGATTTCTATTCTTTTACTCTATTTGCCCTTTGTAATATTCCCGTCGCAGGTACCATTCTATCCATCTTTCATACCACCACTTAGGCAGCCACTTTTGGGGTGTGTTATTCGGGTCCGCAATTCATACCCCGCGTAGGGCAACAGTTTTACAATGTTATCTCGTGCCTATACGTTGGTAGCCAGTTTTGAAATTCTCTTATTCACAATTCGTCAGTTTTGTTATTATATTACTATTAGATTGATGTGATTAGCTGTCAGTCTATAAATTGAAATCACTTAGGCTAGTTATGAATTTAATCAGCGCCATTGTTATATTGAACAAGTTGAATTCGCGATCCGATATCACACACGCTGATTTTAACTCATAAGGGAGCTAGGATGGTTAAAACGTGATTGGATCAAGATTTATCCAACCTTGTGACAGCCGTGGAATATTTACGGTCCTGATTCAGATTCGGTGATTAATAAAAAAACATGTTTTCTCTTGACGAACATAGGTCCTGACTGCTCGGTGACTTACGCGAGTGTCTTCACCTACGTTTTCTAACAGTGTTGTTGACACGGATTTTTGCTTCTAGAATGTTCGTGGTATAGCGTGGTATAATCGTCATTTGTCCCTACCCCCTTTTCCGTATTGCTTGGGTGGTCGATAGAGAGAGAGAGAGAGAGAGAGAGAGACGGAAGGATGTTGCACCACGTAGATATTTATTGTGAAATACAGTTTATTGTAAATTAAATACAATTTTAATATTATTATATTGGACTAGATCTGATTATCTTAGTTAATTGATCAAATGGGAGGTGTACAATATTATAATAGTTACATCTTTATGTTATTTATGCACCTATCACACATTTTTTTACCTTAAAATGAATATTTATCCGGGGCATAATCGTAGCTAATGTATAAAGTAAAGATAAAAATACCAAGATTGTTAAAAAAGGTAGATGTAGGTCTAATTAAAATGGGTAGTACAAACAAAAAAGCAAATAAAACAAAAATGATAAAGGGGAAAAAAGGGTGAAAATGGGAAAAAATCATAACTGAATCTAATAAAATTAAAAAGGATATAAAGGTTAAAAGGAGTAAAATAAGTAAAAATAAAAAGTGTTAAAGTGTTAAAAGGGGCAAAATAAATAAAAACGTTAAAAAACTTAAAAGTGGCCAAAGGGTCCAAAAGGGTGAAAAAGACATGCAAGCGGTAGAATGGAAGAGTTGGTAAAAAGGGATTAAAAAGGATAAATAGGCAGGTTAAAAAAAAGCATAGCTAGGGAGAAAATGAGGAAAATGTGTGTGAAAGGTAAACAGTGTAAATATTGTAATTAAATACTGAAATAATTTTAATTTGATTTAATTACAGCCCTTTAATAACTGTTTATTTATGCTCTGGCACTGTACTTTCATTTTTATTAGCCCCAACAAGCAAGATTTCAAAGTATTGTGAATAGAAAAGTTATAACTTAGTCTTCAAAAGTAGTGTCAGCTTTTAAAACACGTTCAGATTATATCTATATCTAGATATTGTGTATTAAGTCAGGCCTCCTTCACGTTCTGTATTACACTTCAAACCAATAAAGGATTAATATTTAAACATAATTTATGGTTTGGCTACTTATTCCCTTTGGTTACTTTTAAATACTAAGATAAAAAGTTACCGTATAGATTTCCCGGGCGAAGAACGGGTACACCAGCTAGTATTGTAATATAATCAAAATAGTTTCAAATAAAGTAAGATATTTGGTGATAAATACTAAATTAACACAGTTCATTAGGAAGATTTTTCACTTTAATATAAATTTAAGAATATGATTATTTAAAAAAATCTTCATATCCTAATAACACCATTATAAATCCAGGAATATTTTTAAAAATAAATCTGCCCTTTTACTAGGAAAAACAGTTATATTCACTTTTATAACTTTTTATTTAAAATTAACATTATTATTATTTAGCACCGCGTTTTACTACCCGTTCGGGTTATACTCTTTAAGTACTAATTACACTAATGTATTGGGAATTGGGAATTAGAGGAAGTGAACCCACATGTGCGTGGAGGGAGAGTGGAAAACCATTTAGGAAAAACCACCCCCAGTTCACCCTACCGAGATTCGAACCTCGATATCCCCGTCCTCAGCGGTCGAACTTAACACGACTAGCGTGTTAGCCAACTACGCCACCGAGGCGGGTATTAAAATTAACAGCCAATTCAATATTTAAAAAACACACATTATGTTAACAATCTGGTCTCTATAAAATATAATGTAAATTGACTAACTAACTAAAAACATGTATGAATAAAAAGTGAAACAAATCAATATATTCGTATATATAAGGCAAATCCGAAAAATAATTTTCACCCTAACATCCTTTTCCCATTAATAATGATTGAATAGAAGAGAAAAAGTCACTTGAATTCTGAGAAAGTAAAACATTCAACGTTGCCAATTTTTATACTTAATATCTTACTAGATTTTGTAGTCAAACATACACCCATACACACAAAATGGCAATACTTGTCCCGTAAAATAAGCTAGAGCCGGGGTTGGCAACCCTGTTGCTGATCGCCACAAATGGCGAATTGATCAAAACCGTGTGGCGGATTTGAGTTTGCCAGTTCTCACAATAAAATAAACCTTTTCTTGACGCCGTGTGCTGGTTTTAGCTTAACTCTATAATACAATAAATTTAAAACTTTTTAATGTAATGTGTTTTAATAAATTAATAACAAACAATGTACACGAATGCTGTACGTTCTAGTGATTTATAACCTATAAATCCTACACGCTCCGTATCATCCGAGTTTTTTCGTATCCTAGGTAAGTTCAGTTCCAATTACCTTGGTTGATCGCGAGTCTACTGTATATTGTTTCAGCATGTGAAGTACTTAACGCAATAGAAATAAAGTAAAGCTCACCTTCGTGGCCTGTAAATTACAGTATAAAACAAAACAAAAAATGTCTAGGAAATGTAAGGGGAAGACGAGGCACTCTTTTGACCCTCTTCGAATACTATTTTGAAGCTGGTGGTGACAGTTTGTAGTACAAGTGTTTTGAATATGGATGAAAAATATTCGGGGAGGGGGTGGGGGTTAAGATGGTCTCAGCTCCCGCACTGTAGAAATGGGGGTGGGTGGTGGGAGGGGCTCAAGTCAAGTCCCCCTCCTTGCCTTCCCTTTTTCGGAGCCTCTGGTCAGAATTTAAAAAATACTGACCAACTGGGTCACAATCAAGCAAACTGCAACATTTTGGTTCACAAATTATACAGAAAAATAATCCAACTCTACATACCCGCTTCATGGCCGCATGGTATAACGCGCTACTCTCGCCAGTAGAATATATTGCTGATGACAGGGAGATTGAGGTTCGAATCTCTATCAGGTGTGTTTATGGAGGTTTTTCTAAAATGGATTTTCACTCTCCCTCCATACAAATGGGAATACATTTCCTTGATATAGAACCTTCCTAATCTCTAATGCCCTAGCGTAATTATTACATAAGCGTATCTAACCCGGATGGGTACTAAAACACGGTGCTAAAAATCACACAAAAAATTATACACTTACTTTCAATAAAAACGCATATCAATAAAAGCGGCACATGTCCACCAGCCACTTAAAATGACGTGAGTAAAAATATGTGTTAACTCCGAGTTTGCTGTAGGTTTCGTTCCTGCATTCAATTCTTCTGAGGCGAGCCGTCGTCACCGAAGCGAATGGTTGGTTTGGTTGTCGGGGTGGTGCGCTGATGTCAGACCTTTGTTGGGGCGTCTTGCTACACTGACTCCAGATAATTCACCCACTACTTATGTTTCTACGGCGAGAACAAATAATGCTTTTGTTTGCTGCCCTACTCACCTCCCCTCCCACTAAACCTCTATTTCTAGCTTCTTTGTAAGTGTGTACACAAAAAGGGGGTGGGGGATGTTCTTTGTAAATTCCCCCCTACGCTTTCTGTTTCTTGGTTGAGGAGTTTTAAACACAGCGTCAGGAGTTTCAGAGTATATGTGGCAACCTGAAGCTTATAGAGACACGGTGTCCTGTTTCACAAAATAACACGTGACTAGAGTTTGTATTTTTAATTTCCTACAAAATTGTATGAAGCGGCATGAACCTGCAGGTATAGATCAAAGGGGTGAGTCCCAAGTTTCTCACTACCCCACTTCCGTGTCAAAGAGCATTTTATCAAGACAATAATTGTAAATTAAATAGTTCTTATAATTGTGCAATAAAGTACCATCATTAATATCTATAAAATATTTACGAGTCATACACTAAGGGTGTTTTAACCGAAAGAACGTTGTCAGTAAAATTTCCCCCGAAATTGATTTTTGTCCACTTTGTTAAATGTATGACTTACACCCATTCCCCACATTTTTCTTCACCACCACTAAATGGATCTTATATACATACAGCAATTAGAGCTCAAATAATGTAAACAATCTCGTACATTATTTAAACTAATCACAATTTAAATGTATTTTACTGTATGCTTAGTGCTAGGAATTTTTTTTAAGTGTGAGTACAAACACTACATGTATCCGTAATTCCAAAGCAATTTCACTTTAATGACAAACTGCGAATGACCTAAAAACCAAATTTATATTAACTTAGTTGATAAAACTAAGATTTATTTTAAAATTATTGAACTTATTATCACGCTGAAAACAAATTTAAATATTTTAACTACTATATTTGATGATTAATATTATGTAGACCTAAGTTAATCTTTGTTTTGGATACTTAGAAATGTCTACTATTCCCATGAATTTTGGCAACACTAATAGTTCTAGTATTTTCTATCAACTACTTAAAATATCGACTTGATGTAAGTGGGGTGATCAAGGAAAAATGTAAGAAAATTCATTTTTACTCTATTTTTTAGAAAAAATTAAGTGAAAGGAATAATAATAATAATTGTCCTTCCACCATTCAAACAATCTTGAAACTATCTATCATCGTGGCGATAAGGGATAGGTCTCCAACTTTTTATTTTGATACATGTTTAATCTTCCTGCAATTCACAAGCTAGGAACACAGGATTAGTAGGAATAATTTTGAAAAAATTATTCCACATGGGTTTGAAGAAAGGATGGAAAGTCACTAATGTGAATATAATATCGTCCTCGATCATGATTAAACCCCAGATCAACGTTAAAGGTGATAATTATGATACCAACTTTGCAATTAATCAATTATTTTAGTAGACATAAGAATGTTTGGTTTATTTACGGTCCAATTTTATTAGAAAGGGCCTTTTGGAAAATACACACACACATATGTATATATATATATATATATTAAGCTGTCGAAATTGATAACATTTTAGTATATAATTTGTGTTATATTATAAGTATTGTTACTATTCAAAAGCGACCGCTGCAGATCTCGTGATTTGACGTACGTGAAAATAGATCAAGCAACTTTTCTAGCTGTCAGATAAGACCCTTCGTATGAAAAATGGACTACAATTCTAATTAGTACTACTAGATAAATAGTTACACAGCTCGCGCGAGTACGATACATGAATGAAGCGTGGCTCGTTGAATACCTTTTTTCGACTATTACCGAGAGTAAACGACGTCAATTAGGGCGTCGCAAGGCCTTTATAGGCTGACGCCAACTGTACCCCCAAAGAACAAGATATAAAATTAACTCAAGTCCACACGGTTTATTAAAAGTTAGTAGATTAATCCATAATTTACCGCTAGAAGGCACTTCTATGATATCAATGAGAATATCTCCACGCAGGTTGCAAATAATTGTAATAAACGGTAATTTCCGTATGGGATCACATTTCAATTTATGCAGTTTAGTTGAGAAATGACAACTGGACCCGGGAATATAAACTGGGACCTTTGATTTAGCAAACCAGTGCGTAATTACAATGATTTGCAGTCTGTGTGTTTATATCCAGTGAATCTTCGCTTTAAAATGACAATCTTGTGTATTTTATATTTGGCAGCTTAGCAGCCTTCGCGAGTCGCAAATGTCTGTGGTATCTGATTGCTCGTGATACAATTGTTCGCTCGTATGTAGCTGACGATTCCACACGTTTATCACAAATTCGGCCTTAAACTGTGGTTGAAGAATTACTTTAACCAAGGGATGGATCCTAGATAGCTCATTGGTAGATCATTGGCGCGCTAATTTAAAGGTCACGGGTTTGATTCCCATGTCCGTGTGTCATTTTTCAACTAGTTTAAATAATTCACTTCTACGTTGTTGTTTTTAAACACCACGTCTTGCTAGCCGTTCAGCTTGTACGCCTATGTACTGATTACACTAGTGAGTTGGAGATTAGAAATATTTATAGAGTAAATGCATCCGCATTTGCGTTGAGGGAGGTTGAAAACCATTTAGGAAAAACCTCAGTGCAACTGGCTGGGATTTAATCCCAATCCCCCCGTCTTCGGCAGTCTAGTCTAACACGATAGTAGCGCGTTAGACCACATGGCCACCGAAGTGGGTTACGATGGTTTTAATAAGGGAGTAGGAGGTTTACAATATAGCTTTTCATCCTTTCCTTCAAGGTCATCTCCGAGCTAGAAGAGGGAAGAAGGGAAAAATAAGAAACTTGGAAAACATTAGCGATCCTGGTGGAGAGATAGTCGCTATTAATTTAAAACTCTCAGTTTTATTCGCCGAGCTGGCGACTTTTTGGAAACACGAAATCTACCCACTTTGCGAACTGACCGGCCAACGAAATCAGCCACAGCCTGAAATATATAATACCTAATTAACCAGCGAGTCGGGCTTTGGCCGGCCAATTCTAGATATGGCCGTATGAAACTGGCTAAATCAAATATATTTTATCTCGCATATATTTTTAGTTGATGCATAGATAATATAGTACTTGTCACAACCACGTGGATTAAATGAGCACTTCGGAAACCGAGCAGGATGTAGTGGCCCTTTCACACTCTTACTGGCCAAAATGTGAATTAAAAATTTTCCCCATCAATTTTCTAAGGTTTAGCCGGATCAGATGGCCAATGTGCGAAGAGTCCAGCCAGTTTGTGAAATAGCCAGTTTCGGGCCTTGACCGTATCACACCGTATCACATTCAACGGCTTAGGTTAGGTGTATACTATATATAAAATATTAAAATGTTAGGTTTAAATTCTAGGTAAAAATTAACTTTTGGCTCTGTAGAAAAACATTCATTTTGATTAACACCAAGGTGGTTTGATATTTTGAGCTTTCCCTTAACATTCGGAAAACCTTGAACAAAAAAGTTTGGCCTTGCTTGCTAATTGTATATCTTCAACACTGAATAACAGGGCTAATTTCTTATACCCCATTCAAAAAGTCAGGTATTTATGTTCTGTTTAACTGCGGTACTTTTCTTTGTGTATGTACCAGTCTAGGCTATATTTACACTAGATGGGTTATAAATGGGGCAGGTAGGAGTTATCTTAAATATATCCGCGTTTGTGGGGAGGGAGAGTGGTATCATTTAAAACATAGAAAAATACCCTCATTTCACCTGGGTGGTATTCGAACCACAACCTTCCCGTCACTCGCAATCTAGTAATTTGCAAGGACACCTTCTACCATGCGCCCATATACACGCGTAACTACGAAACCATTATGTTTGTTAATATAATAATCTGTTTTCAACCTCAGTGTTTCGGGATAAAGTGCTCGCCTCAGGACCCGATGTTCGTGGGTTCAAACCAAGCAGGGGTCAACGGATTTTTCTTGAGTGATATATATCCGTATCGCAACTTCTTTTGGACGGGAAGTAAAGCCGTTGGTCCCTTGTCTAATGTGGTATGTAAAAGAACCCTGTAAGGTATTTTAAAATAACTTTCTTGGCCAAATTGGTAGGCCTTTTCGCTCTCAAGCATAGAAATTCTTGTATACTGATATAATCAGTCGGTTCAGAAAGTGCGCGTTAAATACCACAAATAAATTAAATGAAACGAACGATAATATTATTTTTGCGATACAAAAAATATGTTCAAATTCAATTAAGTGGGAAAAAAAAGCAGTCTGAAGACAAGAATTGGTATTGAGTCATGTGTCAAGGTTATCATTTTTCTCTAAATCGAATTTGTTTCCGCTATCAGGACTGATTGTAAGAATAACCATAATGCATTTGTTTGCTATACACATGGATTAAGTAATAATAGTTGAGGTTTATGATAAACTTATTCAATGAAAGCCCCCACTCCCTCCCTCCTACTATCAAAGTTGTCACTCCAACGACACCACTGCATTCAATCCCTCTAGTTCTGCGCGGTAACTGCTTCTGTCTTTTCCTCACCAGCAACCACCATTGCTCCGGTTTCAGTTTAATGAAAGACAAGAGGAAACATAAACTAGGAGAATCAAAGGATAGGAGGGGGGAAAGCGGTGGTTCGATTTGTCAGTAAACCTTTTCCCCCCATCCCCCGTATGGTTTTAATTCAAAAACCTATTCGCGCCACCAAGCTTGAAGACTGATGAAGAGTGTATGTGTGCGTGTGTGTGTATATGT
>CABFOV010002806.1:0-22250 GCA_902141375.1 Timema poppense
TCTTGTCAGAGGTGAAGGAAGGGTTTGGTAATCAGATAAATCTGTGCCGGGACCAAGAATTGAACCCCGGACCCCCAGCACAAAAGTTTGACAACTTAACCCTATACCACGAGGTCACCCAGTAGGGGAAAGGTTAGCCAGTACTAATGTACCGTTGCCCAGGGGACACCCGAATGTACTAATCGTTCATCCTTTCCGTGGAGGCTCTTTCCATGTCCTGATGATATGAGGTGATGGTGATAGTGAGTATGATGGTGTAGAGCCAGTGGAAACACTTAAACCCAACTTAAGCCTAACTAACCAAACACTGGTGACCGTTGGGATGATTCCTCTCTGGTGCAAAATACCCGAGGTATCAGCTGGGAATCTAACCCGGGACCCTAGGTTCGTAGCCAGTTGCGATGATCACTACATCACAGCCCCGGTTTCCCCAAGAATAGAAGTATACAAACAACATTGGTATAAAAAGAGGTAATGAATTATAAAAAAACAACATAAATTGTGAAAACATTATAATTATTCAGACAAAAATAAAAATAAACAATCTATTTATAAAAGAATAACTAGATGACAGAACACAGTAAGATTATTAATTTCCAAAGACTGGCCAGTATTTAAAAACAATTAAGGATGATTATTATGATTAAGACTTTAAAAATAAATGAAATAAATTAGAAACTACATGAACAAATTTTTAAAATGTTCTCGACATTCATTTACTTACAAATATATAATTGGGATAGCTCAATAATTCAAGTTGTACCCGGGTCGATATAAGAATAACGGTTTTGAAAATATAAATATAAGAGCTAGCAAGATTGAAAAAAAAAGGCTACTTACTCTATTTATTTTACAACTGTTAAAATTGACTCCCTCTGTCAAAAGTGACAGATGCAGAAGATACGTCCTTTCTGCGTATGACTACATAAAAATAGATTACTCAATTGCCATACTGTATGATTGGTATAAAAATACGTTTGCAATAAATTTCGTTTCTTCACAAAATCTGTTTCAAACGTGAATATTAAGCTAACTATGTCACATTGGTCGGTATTTCTTTAACACACAAGAGTGGGTAATAGGATTTTTTTTTAAAAAAACCTGTGAGGTTTTATTTATGGTGTTATATTAGTTTTAAGAGATGCTCTTGGAACCATCGAAGGTACAAATTCATCGATGCAATTTCGCCCGCTTTGGACTTTCCTCCTCCAAAATGTCAATTTGTTCGTTAAGTCTCACCACAACAAAACCAATATTTCTACGTTCATTCACTTAAAGCACTTATTTTCCTTAAGATTCTTAAACTTTACAAGACGTTATTTCCCTCGAAATGGAACTAAAAAAAAAGTAACGTTTTAATCTCATTAAATTTAAGTGCAATATTTCTTAGCACCATTTTTATTTTTTAAACCTTTATCTACCGATAATTTACCGATGAGGGATGAATATTGTCTTGAAAAATTACAGATCTTTCAGGAGCACGATATACACATCCACGTTAAGATTCATACGTTCTGACCGTTTCAGTTCAATAGGCGAGACTATGCCCTCTGAGGAAAGCGTCGATCTGCCCGTTCGATATACTCTGCTGATGGTTGGCGGAAGCAGAAGGCTGGATGTAGTAAAACCCTTGCGGGGATGCCTGCTGATGTTGGTTCTGCTGATGAGGATACAGCGGGGACTGCAGTTGATACCTCTGAGGACCCGGAGAGGCTTTGGTACTCTGTGAAGACGTCACAGGCTGGAACCTGTGCTGATGTTGTTGCTGCTCGAAGGCCCTTTGTTGCTGTTGCTGTGCGTACAGCTGCTGCGACCTCTGCAGAAGCGCCGATTGTTGCTGTTGCTGGTATTGTTGGTGTTGATACAGCTGAGGTTGGACGTACGCCTGGATCTTGTGGTTCAGGTTGATACCTGTGTTAGATTTGGGGATCTGCTGGTACAGCACTGTGTTGTACTGGCCCGACGATGGGTCGTAGACCAGCTCGCTTTCGTAAACGGGGTTGCCGGAAGGTGCCTTCCCCGAGGGTTGTTGCTGCCTGGGGATCTGGGGCTGAGGGCGGAGAGGGGTCACCGACCTAGGGGTCGTCACCACGTTGTTCTCGACCTGGAACTTCCTGAGTTCAGCATCATAGTCGACGGGGCCCGAAGGTGAGGTGGGGTATGCTGCCGGGGATGGCGTTGGGCGCGCAAAGCTGGAAGATTGTTGCCTGGTGTAGAATATGGATGGTCGAGGTGTGACCTGAAGGAGCTGAGGGCGGTAGGTCGTCGCCGGAAGCTGCGACTGGAGGGTGGTCGCCGCGACGGGGGGTCTGGGGGTGATCCTCACCGCGGGCTGTTGCCTGAAGACAGGGCGGGGTGTATGGACGGATATGTCCTGCTCCTGATCGTAAGTGGAAGGTGTGTATTGGACCGGATTCCTCGTTGGTTGCTGGGGCCTAGGTCGTGGTTGATATACCAGTTGAGGGGCATCGTCAATAACCTCTTCATCTCCCGGATTATAGTTCTCTTGGAACAAGGTCGTCGTAGGTCTCGGGATAGGGGAAGCGGTAGGTCTGAGAGGTCGTAGAGGTCTTATTGGTCCTTTAGGGATGTTCTCCTCCCCACTATCAGTAGCGGCCTCCTTACTCTCCTCTTCTTCTTTAGCGACGGCGTTAGGGTCGCAAGGGTTACCGGAGACGTATGTGAACTCCCTTTTATTACCGTCAGGGTCGACGTAACCGTATTTACCTCGAACGACGCAGTCCGTCCCCCGGGTCTCTTCCTTGAAACTTCCGTCGGCGGCCTCGTACCCGAAAGTGAAGGACCCATCGTCGTTAACGTTGCTATAGTTGCGCAGGGTCTGCACGGGAGGTTGTTTAGTCGGTTCCTTGACTCTCGCGGAGGGTCTTGCTGACGAAGACCGGCCTGAGAAAGGGAGGGGTGAGCGGTACTCGGTGTCGGTCTGCCCTCGGGCGGCTGGTTGACCGTACAGGCCGTTGTAAGGGTCCCCTATGAGGACGACACCCGCCGCGGAGCTGGGGCCGTCGTCGGACTCTGGTTGGGCGGCGTAGTATTGGATTCGCTGGTCTCGCACCTCCTGGTCCTCAGAGGACGTCTCTTCAGCCACCGGCCTGGGGCGCACGCGCACTCGTCGAGCGTCCGTCAATGTGACCAATACAACCAGACCCACGATCAGGAGCAGCAACTGAAAAAAAAGTATGAAAACATTAAAACAGTTTTTATTCCTTTAAATTGTTTTCTACTATGTCATCGATACATTTTTTAGCACCACGTCTTACGGCCTGTTCAGGTTATACGCTTATTTACTAATTACGTCAGTGGTTTTGGGGATGAGGAAGGTTATATATAGAGGAAGTGTGCCCACATTTGCGTGGATTATTATTATTAGCACCACGTCTTGCTACCCGTTTGGGTTATACGCACTTACGCTAATGTGTAATGGTAGGATGACTGTGAGATGAAATGAAGGACCTAAAGTTTAACGTGGAATCCGAACCACAGTGGAGGCCTGGCATTCTACACATTCACAAGTTGTGATTAATACACGTGTCAGAGGTGAAGGAAGGGTTTTGGCAATCAGATAAATCTGTGCCGGGACCGAGGATTGAATCCCGGACCCCCAGCACAAAAGTCTGTCATATTAACCCTTAGACCACCAGGTCACATTTGCGTGGAGGGAGAGTATAAAACCATTTAGTAAAAATCACCCCCAGTACACCCGACCGAGTTTCGAACCTTGGTCTCCCCGTCATCGGCAGTCTATTATACTAAGAGTGTAGCACCTTAGACCGTCATCGATATATCATTTGTCCCAGTTGCGTATCAGTAAAAAGAGGTTCTACTTTTAACTTCGTGATGTAATAAGTGGAGCGGTCATGTGATCAGTGACATAAGGCCCTCTAGATACTAACTCGAGAGATCAATTAGGATACATTCCGCCCAGAAATGGACAGAGAGCACACTTTCTTGCAACTGTAAAAGTGGTTTATTTGGTCACTGACGTAACGCTTATTATTTTTTATTATTATCATCACCATGTCTTACTACGTGTTCAGGTTATACGCATATGTACTAATCAGGCTAATGTGCTCTGTATGAGGAAGGTTTAAATTTGGAAAAAGTGTACCCGCATTTGGGTGGAGGAAGAGCGTAAAACCATTTAGGAGAAACCACCCTCAATACACCCGACCGGGATCTGAACCCCGTTAAGTAATTAGTACGATTCTTACTGTTATAAGACATTTTTATGGTACCGGAAGTGTTTATTAAATCACATAAAAGCTTCAGTTCATGTTATTTAAATATAAATTAAAGTGGAACGTTTTTTTTTTACGAATGGGTTTTGTGGGGATTAGTATATTAATATTTAATAATATTATTACATTAAAAATGTAATTAATGTTATCAGAATAATCAGACATGAATTATTTTATTTTCAATACAAATTAATGTTTATAAGTTAGAACAAGTTAATATTTGATTATTGCTCAGCAATGATTTATTTTGTTTATGTTTATGCTTTAGCGGAAAGAGAGGATTATAGAACAATGAAAATAACATATTTAAAAGAATGAAGAGATTCGAACCGAAGCCTTTACGTTAACTGGTGACCAAAACCCAATGTAAGTTTAAGGCTTAAGATCGCTCAGCCACCAACGTAAATATTAAAAAAAAGTCATTGTTGCAATAAGAATCTTTTGTATTTAATATATTAATTGATATATTTAGCCTTGTTTTTTTAATCCCCCTAATGTTATATGTAATAAAATAATAAAAATTTTAATTGAAATATCTATCCTTGTAATTTTTTTTTATCCACCCAATTAAATTGTCAGATAAAACAACAACAATGTAAAAGTTTCACTAATGTTCTCAGTGACTAATGACCCACAACAAGGTCTGAAGTCTAAACAAAAATACATTTCGTGTGTAAACTTAGTTAGGGCCAAGTAAAAGTAAACCTTTGATACAAAGTTCAGGGCCTCAGAATTAAAAATAATGATTACCGACCCCTTTTAAATTGTCTCTGACTCAACAACTAGTTCTGTGTATCTAAAAGGCCGCGCCGCGCGCTTCCAGTACTTTATTTTCTGAAAGAGAGAACGCTTTTGGCGTGGTCGGGGTTTTGATTCAAACACAAGTCGTTACCTTGAACTGTTGCACCGCCTTTTTGATAGACAACGCCTTCCATAACACACACAAAGATATACACTTTACCTACTACGACTTTGGCCCGCCCGTTTATAATTCTCTCGTCTCTCAATCACTGCCTACCCGGTCGCTACGGAATGTTTCGAAATAATGCGCGCGCATTCAATTGTTTTCTTGTTTTCACGGCTCCAGACAGTGCCTTCTAGATCCGCTTGTCATGACAGCTGTTAGTTTTGATAGAGAATGACCTCAATGCAGAGTGAGTTACCTTTGTCTGAGGAAATTGTGAATGATTGACAGGTAATCAAATAATCATATATGTAATTCTAGCTGTCTAGTTGACGCATCATGCGTCAATTTTACAATAACAGCTCTCAACTGTAGAATATAGAATTATAAATTGTATACTCATTTAATCTAGGTAGAATATATATTCATATTCTAGTTTTAAGCCCTCTCCCAAAAAAAACTCAGCTAATTGAATATTTTTGAAATTTGAAATATTTAGTCGCATACTTTATTTATACTTTTTTAGTCAAACAAATATGATTGAAATCATTTCTAAAAGGAATTGCTTCACTTTTGAAATATAAAAATGATAACATTCCTCCAGTGAATATTTTTAGAATATAAAATTGAAAAACTAATTGCATAATTCTCGTTGTTAGAACACTTGGCTTACCACACGGCTTACCACACGGATAACACCCGACTTGTAAGCCTAGGTAATACAGATCCAAACATTACGATGGGGTTTTCTGTATTATACTTTAAAAAACAATGGCATATATACCAGCGAAATTACTGAGCCATACTTAAAAAATTAATAAACTTTAAAAAACAATTATTTGAAAATCAAATAACTTCTTTAAACTAATACCGATTTCCTTTTTCTTTTCAAAGAAATTATGTGGAGAAAACCAAATTCAACTGTGGAAAGGATAAAAACAACGGAAAAAGTTCATATTATAAACGCGTGTCCCATTTAATCTTGTTTTTCAAAGCTACAGTCATGTTTGTATTTCAGTATGCCTAACACTATAATCAAAGTGGCCCTCTTCTGCCTTAATGTAAGCATGAAGTCATGTCGTAGAATGTCGCACTATTTCAAAAATACGTTCCATTGAAATGTTTACATTTAGGCCGACTATTCTATATATAAGTCGGTTAATAAGTTGTGTGCTGATATAGCGCTAATCAGTCAGTTCAGAAAATGCACGTTAAATATCTTATATAAATGAAATAAAAGAAGGAAGTATTTGCTCTATTATATATTTGACCTTCACATTCTTTGAATTTTTAATAATATAATTTGAAATATTTGTTAGTGGATGCCCGTACTATGTATCTGTTTTTTTTTTTTTTTTATAAAAGTTACAANTTTTTTTTTTTTTTAGAAAAGTTACAATTTTTTTTCATCCTCATTATGCTTGGAACCACATTCTTGGCTATTGGCGCAAGTCGAGCCACGTGACTTAACAGATTGAATCTAAACGAAGGTGAAACCAAAGCATGTTAGAAGGGGAGAGAGGATGGGTGGGGTATGTTGTTTACCATTTCATCTACAGTCTCAATCAAAGACAAATAATATTTTTTATACAATAACTACAAATTCTGCTAGAACAAATTCTCATATATTCATACGTAAAATCATGCTATCCGAAGCTGACAAATTTGATCAATACGTATCAAATAAAACCAATAATAATTTAGTTAAATAGAATCAATATTGCCCACAAAAAAAATTATTCACACATGACTTTTTTTTATCACCGTGGTTTACTACCTGTTCGGGTTATATATTCTCCTGTTAGTGTGGCCCCTTGATGATGGGGACATTAGGGTTTGATTCACGGTTGGGTCTATCGAGGGTGGTTTTTCTTAAGTGGTTTTCCACTTTCCTTACACGTAAATGTGGGTAGCTTACCTCTAAAACGCTTCTTTACTCATTTATTTAATCTATCAGACTAGTTATAGTTCATTAGTGTAGTATTTACTCTTATTGTAATGGACCCCAGTTTGTTTACAAAATATTGCTTTCAACATTCGTAACTATTTGGCTATCGTTTGTTACAGTCGAAACACACAAAACAATCGGTTGGTCTTGCATTGAAAAACTTGTCCTTTTTTGTGGTCGTAGTTATAAACAAAACCAATAAGAATGTGTATTTCTGTTAACAAACGGTGTTTCACAATAAAATTAGTCCATACAAACTAACTTAAGTTTTATAACAGTTTGCCATATTCATTAAACCTTTTTTTTTTACAGTTATTGTGTTAAACATAAACATCAGTGACCTGGTGGTCTAGGGGTAAGGTGTCTGATTTCTGTGCTGGCGGTCCGGGGTCCAATCCTCGGTCCCAGATTGCCAAAAACCCTTCCTTCACCTCTGACAAGACGTTTATTAATCACATCTTGTGAATGTGTGGAATGACAGGCCTCCCACCATGGTTCGGATTCCACGTTAAACTATAGGTCATACATTTTGTCTCACAATCACACTACCATTACACATTAGCATAAGTGCGTATAACCCGAACGGGTAGTAAGACGCGGTGCTAATAATAATAATGTATAAATTTTATTTTCAAGAAAGAGTGTTCAAAATATAGAAAGCTAAAATTCACGTTTCACTTTTACTTACTAATTATTAGGCTACAATTAATTTTTTTAATAAGTTTCATACGAGCATTTAATCCCAGTTCATTCAAGCTTCTCATTAGTATAAAAAATCTCGCCCTGACCAAGCAGCTGATGTATTTAGTTGGACACTTAAAATAAGTTTATTTATATTTGTTATAAATTGAAATACTTTCAACCGCTTTGGTGGACAAATAGTCTACGATATCACTCTCACAATAGACTGAACTCTTAGTAATTATACGCGACAATATCTATGGGTCAACCTCGGTGATCTTGTGGTAGAGTACTCGCCTCAGGACCCAATGTTCGTGGGCTCAAACCCAGTCGAGATCAACGGAATTTTTTTTAGTGTTAAAAATCCGTAACACAACTTCCTTCGGAGGATAAGTAAAGCCGCCGGTCACACGTCGATTGTGGCATTTTAAAAAATAAACCTTGGGAGGTACGTGAAAATACCCTCCCTGGCAAAAATTGGTAAACCCTTTTGCTCTTGCTAATATACATTTAGTGTATAAGGTAACGGGGAAAGTTCCTGAATCCCGTAGTTTATTTAATTTTTACCAGATAGTGAAGGCAACACTAACCAGCTGAAGAGTTAAGTGCATGTCCCGCTTCGCTTCAAAAAGATAGAAATCACTTCAAATCAACATTCGGGCTGTTTACTTGAGAGGATAGATACATTTCTTTCTCTCATATATATATTTATTTATATATATGGAAAGGGTGTCCACAAGAATGGTGAGGTAGACTTTGATTCTGGAGGCTTAGGTTCAATAATTAACAAAAGAATTTGAATGCTTTTTTTAGTGCTCGCCGCGCGTCCTATATTGCGACTATCGGCATATATGTTTGTAAAGAAAGTAAGTGATATGTTCGTCACGGCCAATAACTTTAAAGTATAGTGAAATACCAAGGCATTGTATTCATTCATTGGAACCAGAGTTGTAGTTGGTTTTTTTTTTATAGAAAAATAGTTGCAATACTTTCCAAGAACTTCTAACTGGCGTAATTTCATTGTGTCGTCCTAATTCCGTTAGTGACCTTGGGTGCCTTGACATGCACTTAGCAGATGTTTGGAAAAAAGTCTTCAATGTTTTTAAAAGCCTACTTCTGTCCATTAATTAAAATATTGTGTAATGTTCTCTTTTTTATTTTGTACAAACATCTAAATTTTATAAAAAATTCACTCATGCATTTATAAAAACAATTTAATTTGACAGCTAGTTTTTAGCAAAATAGAAACATTCATTTTTGGAGTTTATTTTATTTTTGACGTTAAACGCGTCAAAAATTATTGTTTTCAATCATAAATGTTTAAATACCTGCTTTCTCTGGAAATTGGTGGTTTAAGTCTAATTTAAATCTTGGATAAAAAAAAAACACAATCATATCCCGTACCGTTAGTTTAACAGTTAGGAAATGAAATATACAATTTTTTGTATAGTAAAATAATCGGATTTTCATGGGATTTGAAAGATTTATTACTACCGGTACTCGGTGGCCACGTGATCTAACGCACTTCTCTCACAGTAGACTATACAGTAGATGATTGGGATATCAAGGTTCGAATCTCGATTGAGTGTACTGAAGGTGGTTTTTCCAAAATTAGTTTCCACTCTCCCTCCACGCAAGTACGGGTACACTTCCTATGAACATAACCTCCATTAGAACTAAAACCATCAGTGTAATTGGTATTTAAGCGTATAAACCCAAACGAGTGCTAAGATACTGTGCTAAAAAAAAATGTATCTTTATATCAGTAGATAAATGGTCAACTAACAGAGTTTAAGCCCGCTTTAATCTTCTTTAAAACTTCCTTATAAACATAATTTCAGAGTAATTTAATTATTAAAGTTAAGGTAGTGAAACATCATGTCACTTGATTTTATCGAAGTGATTGTAAATAAGAAGCTAAAGATTGAAATAACCAATACAAATATAATCATGAAGTAATCTTACAATTTATAAATATTGTAGACAAACTATCATCTCGTTAAAATAAACATTTTTTTAAATGTATTATAATATCGTTTCAGACAACTCTCAATTTGTTATAAAGGTATAGCCAATAAAATACATATTTTTCTCTGTAATGGAAAGGTACAGTAGCCCCATGGCTTCTTTGGTGCTGACTGACAGCTGACAACTGACTTCTGACAGTAAACATTTAGGTATATACCTGAATTTTGACTGTGGTGACAGTTACTAAACATATGTTTTTGCAGATCATATAGTTCGGCGTAGGGATACATAATTTGGTCTGATAACTTTTCAAAGCCGTCAGCTGTTAGCTGTGAGCTGTCACTCAGCACCAAAGAAGCCATGGGGCTACTGTAGTCATCTGGAAGTGTTGGAAAGTAGGCGATACGTAGTTTGGGACAAGACAACAGTTGAAACTGTGAAAACAAATTCACAACAAAAGGTAAAAAAAACATACGGCCGGATGTTGTTTATTTTTTTTTAGCTTACAATGATAACGTGTTCCATGTCTTTAGTCCCTTAGACTATTTACGCTTAGATAGCTTTTTTTTTAGCACCGCATATTACTACCCGCTTAGGTTAGGTTATACCCTTATGTAATAATTACGCTAATGGTTTTAGTATTTTAGAAGGTTATATTTAGAGGAAGTGTACCCGCATTTGCGTGGAGGGAGATTGGAAAATTATTTTGGAAAAAACCTCACTACACCCGACCTAGATTCGAAACGCGATGTCCTTGTCATCGGCAGTCTAGTCCAACAAGAGAGTTGCGCGTTAGACCACGTGGTAACTGAAGTGGATCTTATATAGCTGACAGTGTTGGTATGGGTATATATATTCCTGACTCTGACACTAGAAGCCGGAATTAAATCCTTGTTGTATCAGTTAAGATGCTATTTTTATTAGTATTTAAATAGCTTCTAATCACTTCTAATCAGATTATATTGATGCATTTGTTTGAATACCACTATTACTATATGCTTAATCTTTATATTATAAAATGTAACTTTTGGATGGAACCTATTATTAGAGCTATACGTTAAATATTTTAATTTAAAAAAAATTATTTGAGTTATTTAACTTTCGTTTGTGCGTTTAATAAAATAGAATTAACTTTTCAAAACACCCACTTCGGTGGTCAAATGGTCTAAAAGATGTCACTTTTGCAAAAGACTGGACTACCGATGACGTGTGGATTGAGTTCCGAAACCATCCGAGTGTGCTTGGTTTTTCCTAAGTAGTTTACCAAATCTCCCTAAAATGAAATGTGGGTACGTTTCCTCTAAATTCTGCCTTATTCTTCCACCCCGTTAAGTGTGCTTAAATGCAAATCGTCCACATAGGTAGCAAGACATGGGGGATAAATATAAATATTAGTATAGTAATTAACTTTCATAAGGAAGAAACAATATATGTGGCTTTGAATGTATTTTAATATTTCAATTTACAAGGACTCCGCTTCGGTGGCCGCATGTTCTAAGGAGTAATTTTCCCAATATGCTAGACTGCTGATGACGGTACGAGGTTCGATCTTGGTTGGGTGTACTGAGGATGTTTTTTTTTCTAAAAGGTTTTCTACTCTACCTCCACGCAAATGCAAGTACACTTCCCCTAAATTTAACCTTACTCATCTCTTAACACATGAGCTTAATCAGTATATAGGCGTATATCCCGAGCGGGTAGTAAGATGTGACGTTGAAAAGAATTCTTCTCCATATTTCATGTAACACATTTTTTAATTGACGTTACATTTTTTTTGGAATTATGTTATGGTTTAGTCAACAATAAAGTTAAAATAAAATTAACTTTGAAATGAGTGTTAGTAATAAAATTTAAACCAATCTTATCAATTATATTTTCTGTTATATTTTCACATAAAATGGTTCAAACGAAATTCGACAACTAACCCGTTTGATGGCCTCAGTAGGGATATGCCTATGCTTATGACTAACCTATTTACTCTTAGCCACGTAAGATCTACACAAGCTTTTTATTTTTTTTAAAGATCACGTTTTAGGAAGTAGTCACCCGAACGGAAGTGAATGTCGATATTCAAGTTACGACAATATACTTGTTCTTTATGATCTACTTAAAGATTTCTGTTGTAAAAGTGGAAAGTAATTAATTTAAATATCGTGCTAATGGTAAAGGAATATCTTAATACCTTGAGGCCGTCTCTTTTTAGAACTTTCACGCGGACAACCTGTGAATCGTCAAGGCGAAAATCACCGTGGGCCGCCTTACACGCCAATCAAGGCAATCTGTGTGTCGGGCAAGTAGGCTAGGTTACATAACCGGTCAGGTGCACCAGTTTAATGCGTGGGGTAGTGCCGTGCATTGTTCTTTTTTATTATTATTATTTTCTCCAAACGTGAATGCGTGGTCAAAGTTTCACTAAACATAAATTATTATTAGTTTGTCTTCGCAATTGTTTTAACCTAAATTAAACTTAGGTTTAAACACTTGACCTAATTATAAATTTATTTGCTACTTAACGATCTCTCGGATCCATTTGAAGAAATGAAATACGTCAAAGGATAATATACTATCTTGATTCAACTTTACACGCTTTAGTTGGCATGTAGACTATGGCATAAACATATAACTGTCTGGTTTCATCATGATACGGAGATCGGGGTTCGAATTCGTGCCAGGAGTACTGAAATATATATTTTTTTCTAATACTTTTACTCTCTTTCCACGTGAATTCAGATACATTTTCTCTTAATTACATTTTTATCACCCCAATCCCATTAGTATAAATATTTTATTTATCCGGACGAGTAGTATCTTTAAAAAAATACTTTATACAAACCCGCATCGGTGGCCACGTAGTATAACGTGTCACTATCACACTATATTGGTTTGCCAATAACGAGAAAATCGGGATTTGAATCACGGTTGCGTGTTATGAGGTTTATCAAATTATTTACCCTTATCCCTCCACTCGTATGAGGGTAAATTCCCTCTAAGATTCTACCCTCCTCATCACTACAGTATTAGCGTAGTTAATGAACGTGTACAGTCCGATCGGATAATAAGACACAAAAAAAGTTATGTTCAAAAAAATTGCAGCAAGATGTTAGCACTTGAAGTATATCCTTATAAATTAAAGAGTTAGTTCAATTCTAGAATGTTTCCAAAAGGTTGATAGTTGTGCATTTATCTGTACATCCCAATATACAAATATTAAGCACTCTTCTAAGGCTGAGTTCTAACATTTAGGAGTCATAAGCTAGCTTAAAATTGTGTTTTGATAAAGCCTTGTATTTGTAATATGCACGTTAAATACACCAAAATAAATAAATGAGTTATTCAGGCCTATACTATATGGGTTACATTATTCTTTTGTATTTAATTTGAAACTATTATTTCATATTAAGAAACTTTTTATACATATAAGGGGGCAACTACTTCAGTATATTATATTTTTAATCTGAAATGTTTTTCTATCTAATTTATCTCTACTTATGCTTTCAAAATCTTTTCCTTCCCTATACAAGATCTACCGGGATCCATATTCGGTGGTTGATTGATCTAAGGCGTCAACTATCGCAATAAACTGGTCTTTCGATCACAGGGAGTCTGGTGTTAGAATCGCGGCAAGGTTTATCTGAAGGTGATATTTCTTAAAGCGTTTTCTTTTCTTAATCTTCCTACATGTAAGTATGGGTACATTTCCTTTCTTATAAACCTTCCTCAACTTTAAAATAATTAGAGTAATAAGTTTATATGCGTCTATATCAAACGGGTAGTAAGATGTGGTGACCAAAAAAAATAGCCGTCAGATATTGAACCAAGGTCACGTTTGTCAATGAGTATTTTAAGTTCGATTGAGTTTAACTGGCAAGGTCGATGAACTGTTATTATTGTAAATATTTGGATAAATGTAAATAAGATTTCTATGCCATGATAACTTTAAATTTCACTTTTACCTTAAGAGACGTTGATTTTTTCTTTCGTAGTAAAAAAATTTACGTTCAAGCATTTTTTCAGTAAAAATAATTGTACAACAGATGATACATGAGAAAGAAAGCGTGCAATCCAACAGATGAGAAGCGAACGTTTCTACTAGGTAAAGCGTTTTTATTTACAGATATGACAATGATAAATGAGCTATATAAAACCAAGTAAAGTTGCATCATTTCCAAATGCCAGCTTTGTTGGAAACACCGACCTCGCCATCGTTATGGTTGGATCCATTTAATACCTTTTCTCTCTTCACCCTTAAACGTAGCATTTTCTACTTGACTTATCATATAATATAAGCTACGCCATAGTGGAACCGTGTAAGGCTAGCTTGCTTGTATCCTTCAGGGTAAAACGAAGTTTTCATTATTTAAATCCTCTTTTAAATAATTGATTTGTTAATAATTTGGAGGTGACCTGGCGGTCTAGGGGTAAGGTGTCGGACGGACTTCTGTGCTGGTGGCCGGGGTTCAATCCTCGCTCCCGGCACAGATTTATCTGATTACCAAACCTTTCCTTCACCTCTGACAAGACATCTTGTGAATGTGGGGAATGCCAGGCCTCCACCGTGGTTCGGATTCCACGTTAAACTGTAGGTCCTCCATTTCATCTCACAATCACCCTACCATTACACATTAGCGTAAGTGCGTATAACCCGAACGGGTAGTAAGACGTGGTGCTAATAATAATAATAATAATAATAATAATAATAATAATTTGGAGATAAAATAATCTAATCAGAATTAAAAATAAAATATATTGCATTTTTTATAATCATAATGTGTATTTTTTTAGCACTATGTCTTACTACGCGTTTGGATTATAAGCCTATGTAATATTTACGCTAATGTGTTAGGGTTGAGAAATGTTGAATTTAGAGGAAGTGTACCCGTATTTGCTTGGAAGGAGAGTGTATAGCAGCTTAGGTAAAACCACCCTCAACCCTTAGACCAACTAAACTCAAAGAATTTCTAAAATATAATAAACAGCTTGTTTTTAAGTTGGGGAAATGGTAAAGTAGCTATTCTTAGTATGGTATAATTTTAAATTATGAATAAATCACCTTATCTTGATATCATTATCATAAAAAAATTCCTTTTCCTATTTCAATGTTTCCCTAAATTTTCCATGCCATACCCCTTTTGAGGCCTAACTACCACTTTCAAGTAATCTTAAAAATGATATTAATAGTTCCTATCATATAATATATAAATTTCCTTTCTAAATTTTAGTAGAGCTTTAGTAATGAAGCTAAATAATGCCGTATCAATATAGTTTCATTAAAAGTATTTGATATTACGATTGAATCTGCATTAATTTGTTAATCACACTACTATCAAAACATATTTTATGATAAATAAAGCTCTGTTATAAAGCATACCCCCCTCCCCTCATGAAATACTTTGTTTACCTTTGGCGATACGCGTACCACAGTTTGGTGAACACTGTCCTAAACTATAAACATACATATAATATATGTTAAATATAGTTTAATGTAAGATGCAATTTGTAAATTTTTATAATAAATAAATCGATTATTAAAGGACCAACCTGTTTTCTCTGCCTCATGACGTCTGATAACTTTTCACTCATACTAATACAAAATAAAATAAACACTTGGTAAATATATCAAATATCACAAACAACACGACTGCACACTAATTATTTATATACTGTCACCGATCACATAATACTCCTGTAATGTAAGGTGCCGCTGTTAAGAACAGAATAATCGCCGTGCTCCGCTTCCAGTCGCATTTATAACCGCGTCAAGATATCCGGAGAGCAACGAAAAGTGAAATGTAAACAGACGACGGTCGATAGAGAGACAAAGAGAAGGACGGAGATTGGTAGTGTGCGTGAGTGGAATAATGAGAGAGACGTGTGGGAGGGGGAAGGAACAGTGCGAGAACGGATCCACGGAACAGTTTTTTTAAATTTTTATTATTGTTTGGAAGCGTCTTGGCGTATTGGCGTCTTACTACCTCTTCGGGCTATACGCCATGGTTGATTTTATAAAATGGTGTATTATTATTATTATTATTATTACCGCGTCTTACTACCCGTTCGGGTTATACGCACTCACGCTAATGTGTAATGATAGGGTGATTGTAGATGAAATGGAGTACCTACAGTTTAACGTGGGATCCGAACCACAGTGGAGCTGCTATTCCACACATTCACAAGCTGTGATTAATACACTTCTTGTCAGAGGTGAAGCAAGGGTTTGGCAATCATATAAAATGGTGTAACTAAAGTACAATTTTCCTTTTATAAAATACAGAAAATACACACTTATTTTTTTGCAGCCAAAATTGAAAACATTGTATTATTTTACAAGGGCTCTATTGATAATATCTATCAAAAGTGACTGCTGCAGATCACGTGGCTTGACGGATGGATACGTGAACGTAGATTTGATAACCTTACTATGTGAATTTTACTGTAATATAATTTTTGAAACATACAATATTTTTTCGGAATCTACATAAAGATTTTGTTTCACATATTTTGACGATTTAATTAGTTTGTAGAAAAATATATCACGTTTATAATGAGCTTTAGTATGAAGACTGATGTTATTTATACGATGGTCTGGGGGAAAAGCGCTTTTCTTCAGTATTCAATGATCATGGGTTCAAACCCAACCGAGGTCGACGGATTTTCCTTGTAGCGATAAGAATTCATAGCACAACTTCCTTCGGAGGAAAAGTAAAGCCGTCGGTCCAATGTCGATTGTGGCATGTAAATAACCCTGTAATGTATCTGAAAAGACCTTTGCCGGCAAAATTGGTAGGCTCTTTCGCTCTCGATAATATAAATTCTCATGTGCTAATATAATCAGTCGGCTCAGAAACCACACGTTAAATACTTCAAATTAATTAATTATTTTTATTTATTTATTGGAGGAACAACTGATAGAATGGATTTTTTTTTTCAATTAATAATAAATTGTTACTCTAATACAATATATTATAAGTTCAACCTAACCTAATAGTCATAGTGACTCACAAATTATTAGTACATAGTATTTTTTTTTTATTTATGATACATTTTTCAAAAATAATATGTGACCCCATTTGCAGAATCACCATGATATTACACACATAAATAGGGGGTTAGGCAGACTGGACGTTGGACACTGCTTTTACTCCCGATCCATCACCAGCATTCCGCCCCTTCCAGGGTGTATTGGGCACTGCTACCCTAACCTAACTTTGCCTTTTCTCTCATAATGTACAAAGAACCTAGCATTCAACTGGATGCCTTATATTTAACTGAAGTCTGGTGGTGATATATTGTATTAATTTTTAATTATCATCCTACCATTTAATCCCACCTACTATGAAGTTCCCTATCAAATTATTTTCCGATATTTTTCTAGTTGAGTCTCTGGTGCCCAATTAACCTGTTTACAATTCCTTCTAGTTGAGTCTATGATGCTCAATACACCTGTTTACAATTCCTTATTGAGTCGACGTTGCCCGATCCAACTGTTTATAATTCCTTCTAGTTGAGTATACGATGCTCAATTCCCTTTTGTACAGTTCCTTATTGAGTCGATGTTGCCCGATCCATCTGTTTATAATTCCTTTTAGTTGAGTCTTTGATGCCAAATTCGCCTGTTTACAAATCTTCTAGTTGAGTCTACTATGTCCAATACATCCGTTTATAATTCCTTCTAGTTGAGTCTACGATGCTCAATACATCCGTTTATAATTCCTTATAGTTGAGTCTACGATTACCAATTCATCTGTTTACAATTCCTTATTTAGTCGATGTTATCCGATCCGCCAATCTTTCACATATAATTGTCCTACCCACAACCTTCCATAAATATCTCTTGATAAAAATAATATCAGAATTGCAAAGCAAGTCTGGTATAAATTTGAAGTGGTTACACCTTGTATTGACTGTAATAATAGAGCACAAACATGTCCGTTTACGGAGAAAACGTTGGCGATACAATCATTTAACGTTCTAATGACTATACAACTTTTACCCTAACATTTTGAAGGTCGCGCGTGGTTGATAAATGTTTTATTAAGGATATATATCCTGAAACCTTCAAAAAAGAGGGGTTACATGAAAAATAAAATAATGAGTTCATTGATTCAAAGTCATCGGATATAAATTTTACACCAGTCTCTATAAAGCTCAAATAGGATTACCTTATTGACGGTTTTTTGACGAGTCACTTTAATAAATTAAGCTAATTTTGTTCTTACGGTAGCTCAAAGAAGTATATTCACGCCGAGTTTGGAACTATCGAAACTGTTTCAATTATCATTTAGCGCTATTCAACGGCTATTACGGACCTGCTTCGGTGGCCACATGGTCTAAGGAGTCACTCTCATGTTGGACTAAACTGACGATTATAGGGAGATCGGGGTTTGAATTGCGTTTTGGCGTATTGGGGACGGTTTTTACAAGATGGTTTTATACTGTCCATCCGCGCAAATGCGGCTACACTTAATCCATGTGCGTATAACGTGAACAAGAAGTAAGATGCGGTGCTCTAAAAACCCAGCTACATGGATACATTAAATTTTTTTTACTAAATATCAAATATCAATGTTTTTAATTTGGGATAATACCTGATGATGATTATTATTATTATTGTTAAATATATTATAATATAAAAAATGTAACCAAACTATTATTTTAACAACAATTTGTATATTTTTTTACTATATTATCTTCTTCTTAAACCAACAATCCGATGGTTGGTTTGATCTGATATTTACCCATCTGGTCCTTGGCAAGCACTCAGCCCTTAGGCTCGTTAGTGTTGCCCACCCCATCTGGTAGTAAAACTAGGAGAGTTTATAAAATGTGCTGGTTCCTCATTGCCTTTCATAATGAATTTCTATGAGCGAGAGCGAAAGGGCCTACCAATTTTGCAGGGAGAGTTATTTTCGCATACACCTTCCAGGGTTCTTTTACATACCACAATCAACCTGAGATAGCTTTATTTTCCGCCGAAGAAAGTTGTGCTATGGATTTTAATCGCTCAAGAAAATTCCATTGACACTGGGCTGGGTTTGAATCCACGAACATCGGGTCCTGAGGCGAGAACTTTACTCCAAGACAACCGAGGTTGACTAATTTACCCTAGAGAGAAAGTATTACGATCGTGAACATTTTTGACCTTGAGATTATTCGGGATTTTGAAGTTTGTGTGTCTCTGATCTCGAAAAAAATGGGTTCTTTATAGAGTTTTGTGTGTCCCAATGTGTCCGTCTTTGTCTGGAATTAGAGCCTAAATTATTTTATGCATTTCCTTTATAATTGGTAATTTATTTAGGTGGCTACATGGATTTTTCCTTAAGGCTAAGCAATGGGTCTGTATTATTATTATTATTATTATTATTATTATTATTATTATTATTATTATTATTATTAGCACCACGTCTTACTACCCGTTCGGGTTATACGCACTTATGCTAATGTGTAATGGTAGGGTGATTGTGAGATGAAATGGAGGACCTACAGTTTAACGTGGGATCCGAACCACGGTGGAGACCTTACATTTCACACATTCACAAGATGTCTTGTCATAGTTGAAGGAAGGGTTTGGTAATCAGATAAATCTTTGCCGGGACCGAGGATTGAACCCCGGCCGCCAGATGGGTCTGTAACGGGGTCAACTCAGCCTCATAAGGACAAATAAGAATCTATTTGAATAAACAAGTAACAGCTTCGGTTAAGAAAACTGAGATCAACGGCCATAGTGGTCATCATGCTGACCACATGACACCCTATATCCGCAAAGGTTGGCACTATCATCGCCAACGGAAGCGGCCACTCAGTCGATATAGCTCGATTGCGGGCTGAAGTTTTTGAATGGTTTTTCCTTCTGGCTTAATTGGATTTGAGTTATATACCTGAAATAAAGGGTAGTTAACAGACAACTAATTTTTGAAAATTTTAATTTACGTAAAAAAATACTTAAATGATTGTGTTTAGAATATTAATCTGAGGATGGTTTTACATGATAAATAAGTATGTGTGTTCGTTTTTTTTAGTATTTTAATGAAAGGGTAATTTACTGAAAATGGAATTTTAAAAATTATTTTAAAAAAACAATCATATTTTTTTTATGAGGACAACCTATTAGTTTACTGAAAACGGATTTTTGAAAATGTTGCTACACTCTATAATATATTAATTGAGAAAGAAGCTTATGTACGATTGTGTTGTACAGTCAATTTTTCATTTCTGTACACTCCTTGTGGGGTCACACAGTTTAAGGCGTTAAATTTGAAATTTGGGAGCTGCCCGAGTTGGGGGTGGGGGAGTTGAGATAGGAATCAAGGCCGGGTGTATTGTGGATTGTATAACCCTTGTAATTTATCACTGTATTTTCTCATCATTTCTTCAAGCGAATGCGAGTGCATATGCTTTAAAAGCTACTCTACCAATACAATAGATATAAACTTATTAGTAAAAAAAATAGCTTAACAAGTTTTACTATCCATGTGGGTTTGACCATATCTAATATTAGTCTTAGGAATCAGGAAGAGGGAGGTGGAATTTGAATAAATGCACCAGCTCAAATCTGGGGAGAAGATATAAAGATATATATTGTAAATACAATATCACAGTGTCTTACTAACTATTCAGGTTATACGCATATATAATAATTACTCTAATGGGGTAGGGATGAGAAAAGAAGCATTTTATAGGTAATCTACCCGCATTTTCATGGAAGGAGAGTGGGAAACCATTTAGGAAAAAACACTCTCAGTAGATCCGACCGGGATTTGAACCCTTATCTCCCCGTCTTTTGCAGGCTGGTCTAACACGAGAGTGACGATTTAGACCTTTCGGCCAATAGAAACACAGAGTTTAATTTTCTTCACATGGTGACATAAACAGTTGTTGAGTATCTGTAATGGTTGTCTTGGAATTTAATGAAAACCTTTTCTCTTCATTTAAAAAGTTTCTCATCTAATGCCACTATGCTCATTACAGAATGATATTAACCTAAATAATGGTTGATATCTACGTGGGAAGAAAACTAAACTCTGTGTTATTTTTACTGGATACATATTTTATTTACTTCCGCCAAAAATATTTCGTTACAAAAACTGCAAAAACAATACTCTTTCACAGTCTGGTTTAGAATCAGCCTACATTTAGAATCGTAGTCAATCCTTATGTCCCTGATCATTTGGGTCACGGGATTGAGCAATATAAAACGTTTCAAAACTCTTTTTATTATTATTTAAATAAAACATTATCAAAATTCAATACATGCCTTCAATATCATGACCTCACATTACAGCACAGGCAAACCCTTCTTCTCTTGCCAAAAAAAATGATAGTCCCCTTGAAGAATATGACACCAATATTTTTTTTCCCCCAAAGCTTATGATCGGTTAGCAATCGCATGAAGTCATCCGAAAACGTGCTACGGTCATTTATTTGTCTGTTGGGACGTGAATAGCCCAACAATGGCTGCTACCCTCCTCTCCTAGATTCTGTCCGTCCTTGAAGATTTTGGACGTGGTGTTGTGGTTAAGGACATCACAGGACGCACATCAGTAGGATGTACGTGCAGGTATGTCAAATTGGCACCACATCTAACGTTGACAGTTCTGCCAGAATTCAATACCTTGACTTACACTTCGAAATACTTTTTGACTGAATTTCCATGTTGCTAAGTTGTTTTAAGTAGTGATTGAAATAATACAACTTAAGCACAAATCGACCTAAAATGTTTTATATGTCTTTAAAACCAAGATTTGTCTTAAAATTTTAAAGATAAATATATAATATATTATAATCCTTATTCATAATTTGAAATTTCATTGCAGCACTTACAAAAGTACGCAATCTAACCCTATCTTGAGCTAGTTCTACCCAGTCCACCTCACTACACACTATCTCGAGTTAGTTCTATCCATTACAATTAATTACAGCCTATCCCTATCTTGAGCTAGTTCTATCCAGTCCACCTCATTACACCCTATTTCTTTCAAGTACATTCAAATGTTATCCTCCCATCTGCGTCTAGGTCTTACTTTGCCAATATCCATTCACGCTGCGTGTCCTGCCCACCGTAACCTGCGAGATTTGATGACCCTAATATTTTTTTTGCAATGAGTACAGGGTATGTAACTCACCATTATGTAACCTACTCCACTCTAAATAATAATATTATTGACCCCTTTTTGGAACAAATGCTTTCCTTAGTACTTTGGTTTCGCAACACCTTTAAGAAAATACAAACATATATTTTTGTGGTCATAAATGGGAAATGGTTTATTATTTTATTAGTGTTATATTATTTGTATTGATAATATTTATTAAATTTACACCTGGATATCACACGACTTAAAGTATGAGTACATTAAAATAGATGTAGTAACTTTTCCTGTTGTCAGAAGACCCTTTTTAGGAAAAATGAACTGCAAATTATTGTTACAGGCTAAGTTAGTTTGTAACTCGTGTGATTATTTAATATATATTTAAAAAAGGAGCGCGAAATACTAAAAAA